>BGPR01000949.1:108658-127171 GCA_013235015.1 Araneus ventricosus
TTATCGTATGTCGTTAGCCTAAAAAAGCACTTATTAATATCATAGGCGAGCTTCCTTTCCTGACGAGTGGCTCGCCATGATATTTTTCAATTTTTTAAAACTTTTGTCTTCTTTTTTTGTCCTTTGCTTCTTGTATGTTTTTGAATTTTTGTCTTTTGTTTCTTGTTCGTTTTGATATATATATATATATATAATGATATTAAAAACAAATGATTGAGTTGCAAAAGGATTTTGTAATAGTTTATATAGATAAAGTGCCCAACAATTTTGCCATAATTTGTAAATATTATTGTAGAAAACTACTTAATGAGCACATTTATAACAATGATAATTATATAGAATCTAAGTTAAGTGATAGAGAAATTACTAATAGAATAATAGCCCTTCATAAAAAAACTAGGAATTCAATATGTGAAAAAAGATTTTCCACTTATCTTCATGACTTCAAAATTTCACAAGAATCCTATTAAATTTAGATGTGTTACCAATGGCTGCAATACATTATCACAAAATCAGGAAAAATTTTACAAAAATACATGCAGGCAATTATTGAGAATTTAAGAAAGCAAAAAAATACGATTATAGTCAATAATAGTGTTGAAATTGTAAGTTCAATTAAGAATGTTAACATTTGTGATATACATACTTTTGATTTCCAATATCTTTTTAATAGCTTAGATATTGATGATTTGGTAAATTCTTTAGTAAAAATACATAAGGAATTTGAGTTAAAAAAAAGGTTATAAGCCTTCATAATTTTAAAACTCTTATTAATCTTGTATTAAAAGAAAACTATGTTGTTTTTGATAATAAGCTCTTCCATCAAATTAACGGACTGCCTCAAGGAGGGCCAGCTAGCAATAGCTTGGTAAATATTTATTTGCATTTCTATGAGAAGGATTTCATAAATAATAGTTCCAGTTTATTATATAGATATATTGATGATTTGATTGTCTGCAATAAAGATTTGGATATAAAACCACAAATTAACTTCTATCCTAATTATTTAAAACTTATTAAGACAAATAATAATGAATTAGGTACAGAATTTCTCGATTTAGATATAAAAATTATAGATATAAAAATTAATACTGATATTTTTGATAAAAGAACAGCTTTTAATTTTAATATAAATAAATTACCTTCCTGGGAGAGTAATCTTAGTATAACAGTTTTCAAGAACTTAATAATCAATTATATAAATAGAAATAATAACTTGTTTACAGATAATGATAATAGAATTAGGAATATTAAAAAAAATTATGTTACAATTTTATAAGGATATCCTAAAAAATACTTATTTACATATATATAGATAAGAAATATTTAAGTTACTTACAATAATCCATTGATTTTAATATTCAAATCTTTTTAATCATGAAAATTCTTAACTATTTACATTTATAAATCTTGAATAGTCAAGCTGTGTATCATTTTTGTTACTCCAATAATTTTAATTTTTGCAATTTGATATAGATGGCGCCACTATTCCAAAAAATATCTTATAATATATTTTTAAAAATAGTCCTATAGTTATTTATGTAAAGTTTTTAGATTTATAAATTATCTTAGAATTTTAATTTAGGTATCAGACTAATTTTGAAATTAAAATGATTAGTTATTTAATGATGACTCAGTGTTGGCATATGACGCTCAGATTTGGCTAGTAGCGAATTTTTTGTATACATGTAAAAAGTTAAGTGAAACACATTGATATTATAACTCTTAGTTAAAAACATTGAGAATTTTTATGAATATTGAATCAATTAATTTTAGTTCAATAATTAATAAGTGCGATATATTGTTATGTTTATTTTAGATACATGCTATATTCTTTTCATATAGCGATGCATTAATTTAGGGTTGTGTATAATATCTTTTCTTTTAACTTCTTTCATTTTTAGGGTTTATGATGCTTTCTGTTTTTTCAACAATGGTAACAGGGATGGTTTGTACATCAAAATCGATTAAACTGGCTATTAGCACATCTAAAGCTGTGCAACCAATTTAATTGTTGAAAACTCCAAAAAAATCCTGGATTGTCTTTTTTCAATAGTTTTTGAATGTAACAGAGTTAATATACATGTTCGAATTTTCCATATGCTCTTAGTATATATTTAGCATTTTTATTTATTGGGATTATATGATTTAGCATTTTTATTTCTTAGAATATATTTTATAGTTAGTCTAATTTAAAAAAATTTAAACTTTTGCATTGCATTATAGATATGTCTGATAATTTCCATTTTGAATATTAAGATATGACTTTATATATATATATATATAATATAAATCCAAATATAACTAGTATATAATTATATAGAAATAAGTTAAACAAGAATTAAATCCTATACCAAAAAGTCATTATTTGAACAATACATCAATTTTAAATAAAATCTAATAAACTGAAATTACTAAAGCTACCATAAACAAAAATCAAGTTTAAACATTGTATGTCAACAAGTGAAAGAACACTGTTGTTATTAAAAATAATGAAATAGGCAATCCAAGTAAATGGAGTTTTCAACAATTAATATAGCAGCTTGGCTGTGGACAAGCTTTAGTCAGGTTAAATTAATTTTGCTGTACAAACCATCCCTGTTACTATTGTTGTTGAAAAAACAAACAGGGTAATTTACCCTAAAATGAAAGAATTTAGAAAGAAAAGTCTTATACTAACCCTAACTATAAAGCATGACTATATAAAAATGACTAAAATTCAGGATAAAATATGTAAATATCATTATATTGCACTAAGATATTGCACTAAAGACAGTAAATATATAATTCAATAAAATACCCATACTTTACATTAAACATAAACTAATCTGTGTCTCCTCTTAAACTTACCAGAATTAATCTCTTTCAATATAGCCCGCCATGCATATTGACATCACATGTTGCCACAACCAAAAATCTTACTATGAATCAGCATAATTGAATAAATAATATAATTAATTTTTGATATCATGAATTAGTAAGATACCTATATCAAAATTCTCAAAACTATATTAAAAATTGTAATACATTTAGTTATCTAGAAAATATTAGAAAATATTTAAAAATGTCTATTAAAAAGGAAATTTTCACTTGAAAGATCCTGGCGCCATCTATGTAATAAATCTGAAACAAATAACTCAATAGCTAAATTTGAATAAAGCTACACATTAAGAGTAGAATAAGTGAAAACACTATTCCACTAACAAAGAAATAAAAATATTCTTTTATAAACCAATATGAGTGATTTATTTTAAATGATAAAATAAAGTAATGATTCAGTTAGGCTGACACAAAATCTTCGGATCCTGTTTCAAATAGTTAATAGCAACATTAGATATTTTGAATTAAAGCCATCCAACGAAATGATTTAAAATTGAAGTTACATTACTAAATAAACCATTATATTTTCGAAAAAAAATAATTTTAGGATTTATAAGAATGATTTCTATAAACCACGTAAAATGTTAAAGAATGAAAGCCAAATGAAATTTTGAATGATTTCAAATGGACCAATATGCCTGAAGAGATAAAGACAAACATAATTTCTTTGATATTCGTCTATGGATTGGACGAACAGTGTACACCCGCCCAAAAGCATCACTGGATCTTATTTCTTCTTGTTATGGTACAACCTGCCTTTGTTTTCGACGTTGCCATGTCTTGTTTCCGTTGTTCCAAGTGTAGTACTTGGGTACTTCATAGTGCAATAGGATGCGTGCAAACTCATCTTGGATGCAAAGTCTGAAGAAAGATGTGAGATGTCGTGAAGTAGAGACTTAGAGTTCCTGTTTTTTCATTTTATTTTATTAGTTTTCAATGTTATAGTGATTGTTTAACTATATAATTTTTTCTAGTAATATTTTAGAAATTTAGCGAGTCACTATGGCGAAGGTAAGAGCATTGTTTTTAAAGGCATTCTGTATGGTTCACGGTTATTAGATAAAACGTGGTATACGGCATGTTCTTTTAGGCACTGTTTCCATTATTTCTAACTTAAGAAAACTAAAACAGAAAGAAAGGTAGGAATAAAGAGTGCATTTAAGGGCATTATCTGTAATCCACGTTTATGATAAAACATGTAACACAGCAGGGTTACCTTAAAGGCGCCGTTGCCTTTTTATTCAATCAGCTACAACGGTCCAAAGATTTGTTCCATTCTTGAGGCAAGTTCCCAGCAGTTTAGTTTAGTTTAGTTATATCAACCTCCCGTTATGAGGCAGAGAGGTTTTTTCGGGATGTACCTCGTGATTTTGAATCGTGGTCAGATTACGAGGACGTCACCTGATCTGGCACCTCTCCCTTCAAACTTCCGCACCACACTATCGTCCCTTCCGGCTCTTTAATGCCTTAAGCCCAGTAGGGTGGGCGGAGTCGTGTGCATCACACTAGGACCATCACACTAGCGGGAGGACTTTTGACCCCCTACATATGATTTAGCGTACCCACGTAAACGGGTAAAGAATAAGGTTTCGAACCTGGAAGCACCAGTAGCCCACTTCGGCCCATTTGTATTCTTAATTTTGTGTTACTATAAACTTTATAAATCTGTTAAGAAGTTATTATTACTACAGGTTTGTGCACTCAAAAGGAAGGCGGGGAGACCTCAGCTTTGTAATTTCTATTCCACGGTTGATTGATCGATGGAATTAGATTCCGAATGCAAGTGGGAGTTCTTAAAAATGCACCCTTCCGTGCAAATGGCAGGAGAATGAAGGAATGAGGCGTGGTAGAAAGACTGTCCATTCAGATCTGATTTCGATATAGATAACTCATATCATAAAATACAGAATCGGTTCTTTTCCCACAGCATATAGTATACATAAATATATTATCACAGGACAGAGCAGCAGGCAAGAGTGATCCATTTCCAGCTCCTTTGTTTGTCCATGTAGTCGTGCTGCCATCTAGTATGAAATTTTGATATTAAATGAAATATTCTATAACAATTCAGACAATTTCATTGGTCATTAACCTGTGAAATCATTAACTATTTAAAGTTATTTTTATGTTTCTTTTTTCTCCGATCTTTTAACAAAGCATGCGACTGAATTAAT
Source organism: Araneus ventricosus (assembly GCA_013235015.1). NCBI lineage: Eukaryota > Metazoa > Arthropoda > Arachnida > Araneae > Araneidae > Araneus > Araneus ventricosus. The sequence continues at coordinate 113,713 of BGPR01000949.1, forward strand.
GAATGAATGCAAGTGGTCCATCCAAGGTGGTAAAAAATACTATATGTGTTTTAAAGAAATGACCGAGAGAATGGCAATCCTATAATAACAATCCTATAAATTCCTATTAATTTTTTTTAATTCCAACATTTAAAACTCATTCTTCTTAGAATTCAAGGGCATTATTTCAGTAAAAATAGTTTAGGCTTTTAGTTAAATCTGAATAGACACTGAGCCGAACAAAAAAATATCCTAAATATTTATTACAGTAATAGCCGCTTTGATATTGTAAAATATTATCCGTATTTATTCGAGTTCAAAATATGTTTATATGATTGTGTTCGATAATGTTATATTGAAATGTGTAATGAACAGAAAACACAAAATGCCATGTCTCTCACACTTTAAATCAAGTACTATTCCACTCCCTTCGCTCTGAAATTTTAAAAACTGATATAAATATAGGATGTAAGACAAACTGAAATTTATTCCTTACTCTCCTAAAGGTGTGTAATATCAGAGGAAGACGTGAAAATTATGCTAATTTAAAAATATTGGAAATTTGTATCTTGAATATTTTCTAACCAATCTTTGACCTATTATATAAAATCTTTTTGCGCGTACTCACGATAATAAATTTCTATTAAAAGATGAAAGGTAATCAAATTTTTGTGATGCTCTTTAATCATCCATGTCGAATTCGTGGCCCATAATATTTATTTTCTCCATCCGACCTAATAATAATGAGTATAAATTTCACAAAATAATTTTAAATATGTATAGTCTTAAAATATAGTAGTTAAACATAATAATTCATATACTTTTGTTGATCCTTCATCATATATGCAATGGAAAAGACTTAAAGTCTTTAAATCAAGTTTGGAATAAGTTTACAAATTTCAAATCTATGGAAGTAAATAATTCTTTACTTCATATTTTCTTATTTAATATATTCTCGTTATAGTACAGATAATATTTGGAGTGTGAGAAAGAATTTTAAGCATCGTTTTCAGTCCTATATAAACTCGAAGGCAGAGTGTTAAATATTCACTTGATCTATAAGATCCGAACTAGTAAGTTCAGTTCTAAAATGGAACCAGAGGGAATAGCCGACAGCTTCTACTCCTGGGTGAGTTATTTTCGTTTTCTTATGCATTCTATTTGTAACTGACTCCCTGTTCTGTAATTATTGATCAATGTCATTAGACTAAAATTAATGAGGGAATTCAAAAATGCTTTCTAAATTTCTTTTGAAGACTGATGTTTTTGGCAGCATTTCACTTTATTATTTATTTTGTTTCGAAATTTAGCGCATATCGGAGAAAAATTGTATACAGATTTATATTACTCATTTCATCCTATACTTAAATTAAACTATTTTCTACAGTTTCTACCGGAATCTCGTAACGTTTTGTTTGAAGATCCCGATATGCCTATGTGGAGCGAAGATGGTGATGTAAGATTTTTTATTTTTTGATTGTTACGATAATTTTTTCATTTAATGACAAAAACATATCGAATATTATAGTTTAAAAATATTTTAATCAAACATTTTATACTTAGGTATTGAGCGAGACATCACAAATTTCCATGGAGAATCCTCTACATGACTTTTTAAAAAGTGACATCGATTTCGAGGCAAGTTTCTTTTTTAAAATTTCCACTGCACTTTATGAGTTTTTAAATTTTTCCATTTTGATTAATTGATTTTTTTATCTTGAAGAAGGAGAAGGGGGAAGCTCCTATACTACCACTTACAAATGACTCACAAGACCAGGTCAGTTCACAAAACATATTTTAAATACATTTTTTTAGGAGGATTAATCTGACTAATATTCCAATAACAATGTAAGTCAAAAGTAAGTTCTCGATAATTAAAAATAATTAGATTAAACTAGCTAAATATATTTTCAAAAAATGTCTTAAAAAATCGATAATTGGTTTTCTATTTTTAGTTTGAATCTTTTTGAGAAACAGGTTTTCATTTCTCAGACTGCAATGCAAAATTTTCTTTGAAAAAAAATTTAAAACGTCATGTGATGGTTAAACACGAGGGTATACAATTTCAATCTAGCCAATGTCAAAAAATTTTTCTCGGTCGGATGTCTTAAATCGTCATATTAAAACTCACCAACGTCCCATGCAAAAAGAAAATCTTATTTTCCTACTGGCTCTGAAGGTTATAAAAGACTTAGAGCAGATCCTACCGATCAAGCAGGGCCATCTGATTCCTCCTTTAAAGGTCGTTAAGAAATGAACATTTGCTTAATACCGAAGGACATTTGGATATTAGAGAATTTTTAAGTTCAAAAAGTTCTGATATTAAAACTTTAATTTATGCTAAACTTAAAGAATATGAGTTAAAGATGAATATCCGACTTATTTGCATATTTAAAAAAGAAATGGAAGATGGGTGGATTCGAGAAGAAAAATCATTCAAAACAAATAATGAAGTAATTTTGAAACCAACAAATTTAGATCAGTATTATGATACTGTATCAGAAAAACTCATGTCCGAATGCGAGGACTTTCAAGAAAAAGAATCGGGGTGGACTCTTGACGAAATCATAGAATTGGAAGTTACACGCTTAAACCAAACGAGCGAATTTTCGCTCCTTTCCGTACTTGAAAGTGCATCGTCCTTTCGGAGCGTTTTACAATCCTTCCGAAAATATTCGGAGCGAATTTCGCTCCTTTTTGTATTGAACGATTTCGCTCCTTTTCCATCAGATTTTAATATTAAAAGGAGCGTGTTAAAATAAATGCTCCTTTTTGAGGAATATTTTAAGCAATGATTTCGCTCTTTGTTGATTAATTTTTAATGTGATAGGGAGCGTTTATGAAAGAACGCTCTTTTTTGGAAATGTTTTCATTACTCATTTCGATCCTTTTTGATTAATTTGTAACTTCATTCAGAGCGTTTAAAAGAAAAACGCTCTTTTTCTGGAAATGGTTTTATTAATTTCGCTCCTTTTCGATCAGTTTGTAAACTGATCGCTTTTTTAAAAATGCTTTTAATATTGATTAATTATTAACCTTTTCTGAACGTTTAAAAGAAAACATTTTTTAAAGCAATAACGAGACCAGTGACTTTGTACCTTATAAAGAGCATTATGAATAAATATCCCCCTTGAGGTAATAAAATGCTGCTTACTATTTTATCCTTGTAAAGATTTTTACTAAACAAAAACGGTCTTTTACCTTAGTTTCATCACTTCTGCTATTTTAAAAACTAGTAAGAAACAATTTGGGGGGGTGCTTCTTTTAATACCAGCATTATTCTGTACAGTACAACAGATTTCTATAATGGAAACAATTGTAAACTATATAGCACGGTTTATAATAAATAATTTTTTAATAACCCAGCTAAAAAAAACTGCAGAAATTTTTTTTAAAGTTTTCTTAAAAGATTTCTGCAGATTTTTTGAAGTAAAAAAAATCTGCAGTTTTTCTTCAATTTAATCTGCAGAAAATTTTCTTCTTATATTTTTCTTTTAAATATTCTTCAGATTTTTTGAAGACAGAAGAAATCTGCATTTTTTCTTCAATTTAATCGGCATAAAATTTTTTTATTATATTTTTCTCTATATATTCTGCAGATTTTTTGCAAGACAGCAAAAAATCGGCATTTTTTCTTCAATGTAATCTGCAAAAAAATTTCTTATTATATTTTCCTCTAAATATTCTGCAGATTTTTTGAATACAGAAAAAAAATGCATTTTTTCTTCAATTTAATTTAATAAAATATGCAAAAAAATTCTTTATTTTTTCTTTAAATATCCTGTAGATTTTTTAAGAATTTGCATTTTGTCTTCAATTCAATTTGCAGTTATTTACCAATTTTCACAAAATCATTAAACTTGACCAATATCTGTTTTTTTTCTTTTTGAAGATTTAACTGTATTCTCTAAATCTGCATTTCTCTAAATACATATTTTTCACCATATTTTCTAATATTGCAATTTTTTTTCCATTTATCCTTTAACAACATCTAAAGCATACAACACACGTTATTTGCATGAATTTTACTCATTCTTTTACGAATTATAATTTTTAGAAAATATTAATTATAAGGCTTTTGAGTTTGCACCGACTAGTAAAGTCTTGACAGACTGAGTCAGCTTAAAAAATATAATACAGGAGGGTGGCTACAGAAACTGTGAAAAAAATTTCCCTGACTAAACTTACAACATTTCCCTGATTTAAGGCTACTAATTATATTAGTTTCCTGGCTTTCTCCCTACTCAGAATCACTGTATGTGTACAATATACATTATTAAAAACACTTTTACCAGTTATTTAAAATGAAAAAAAAAATATGAAATTTAATTTTTAAAAAATGGAATGAATATCCTAAAAAATCTATTAAAACGGTATATTACATTTCTTATATGTAAAAGAATATTGGAAATTTTAACAAAATACTTTGTTTCTAAAACTGCATAAGAATTCTAAGAAACATTAAAACTACTCTTTGCAACACAAGTTAAATTATATTAACAGTAAAGGTTATTATGATCTCTGCTCAAAACTTCAATAACTAATTAGTGCTCTTTGCATGAGTACCAGAATAACTTGTTGGAACATAAATATAAAAATAGTATAATTATACGTACCTAATAATATATATTTTTGCAAAGATCTAAACAAGAGAAACTGCCAAAATATTACTTCAAATCTTTATTCTTTAACAAATCATAAGAAATTAATTGCTCTAATCAAAAACTTATGCTTTTATAAATGAATATAAGTTTTTTTATTCCATTTATTATTACAAATAATACTGCACATAAGATACTAATTTTTAGATAATAACTCAAGTAACAAATAACAGCAGCACAGTATTTTTATACTTTTATTACAACATAAAAATACATTTTTACATAAATTCACTGTAGTACAACCAAGTATTACACTTCCTACAATAACAACCAAGATGAAAAATGCTTACTGAAAAAGAATCGAACTGATGATAAATTACAGAATAAAAACTTATTATAATAAGTACCCAATTGAGATAATCAGAACTGCACATGGGTTAAAAGCTTAAAATAAATTCGAAGAGAAAGATTGTACTTAAATGTGTTACAATTAAATTTAAAATTATACTATATTTACATGGAAGCAAAATGTAACCAACTAGAGTGTATAAATGTTATTGGTGTAAAGGCAGTTTTAAATACAGGTAAAACATAAATAAATAAAGAAGATGTTACTTAAAACTCTCTTGATTACACACCCCAAGCAAAATTTTTGACATTCATAAAAATATTACACATATTTATCTGTAAATTTTATACGTAAAATTAACAAAGTGTCTGAATTTATTGAAATACATTGCACGCATAAAAACTGACTTCTAAAATCACAAATAAACACATAAAAGTTACCAAGAAAAACTCACTTGGTAATCAAATATATTATTAAAGATAGCCATTTCCTGTGTAAATTTCTTTCTGCTATAATCATGCAAAAACAAATTTTCCAATAATAAAAGCTCATTATTTGTTTTTTCTAATATTTGCATACATGGCAAATGTGCATTTTAGACTCTTTTCCAATGCAAAATCTTGAATTATTTACAAATAAAACTGATACTTCTGTATAAAATATCTACAGTTATATTTTGGTAAAATTCATATAAAAATATCACACATAAAATTCTCACTTACAATTAAATATAACATTTCTCTACTTTTAAATCTATAAGTGTTCATATACAATCATTCCTGACTCGTAAACACACACTAGTAAACATATATCACAAATAAAAGACTAAATCTCACTGCTTTTTATACATTTATTTTTGTTTCAATGCAATATATAAATGCAATTCTGAGCTGAAATATTTCAAGATATTTTTCACAAATAAACTTCTAAATAAATAATTTAATAAAATGCTTTTAGTTTTCCTTGATTGCCTAATGAAGCTTTTAATCTTCCGAAACCTGCAAAATAAATTATTTAATTAGAGAAAAATTTCTGCAACATAGTGAAGAACATAGCTCACAGATTTTTTTTAAACAATTGGTTTTTGTCACAACAATTGAAAAATGTTCTGTAAATGTCTTTTACAAACTAGTGGTTTAATTATTCTTATATACAGAACAGTGAAAAAGGGGGTATTAATGAACCTTTTGAACAAATTATGGAATTGGGTCTTGTCATGTACTCCCCACACTATTCTATTACGATTGGTTATTTTTAAGATGAGGCGCACATCCATTTGTTTCGCACACATATTTGCAAATTTTTAAACAATATTTAGCTTTTTGTTTTGAAGTATATCATAGGACCTCTGTTAACCTTAGATACCTGTTATATAAAAGTTACAGTAAGAATCTTTAGTTAGTAACCAAGCAATGGCCTGCAAAATTTTAAACTAAAGCAAAAGTTAACTCTTTATGAATGAGAGAAATAAAAATATTCATAAAAAATTGTGCAATTTTTTTAGAATAAGTTGCAAAGCATTTGCAGCTATATTAAATAGATGGATGTCACTAATAGATGGATTTTCCTAAACGTATGATAATTTGTAATTAGTTCACATAAACACAGTTATATTTCTATGAAAAAACAAAAAATCAATTTTATTTATTCAGTCTTACTATCTACTTCTTCAGAGAATCTATCTGTAACAACTTTTTGGCATTTAAAACAAGTCATCCATGCATTTTATAAATGTCAGTGTCGATTAAATAGCATAGCCTAAAATCAATAAAAAAAAAATCAAATTTCTTAAAATATATAAAGATATTTACCCTACAGCACCGAGTTCAACATCTAGAGTACATTCTTATAGGGAAGTATGAAGATGCGAGAGAAATGGAAAAAGCTAATTGTACCCAAATAATCTATTCCCCCCCCCCAATATTCCAATAGTGGAAAAATTAAAACTAAAAACACTCATCCCAATGCACAGTTAATAATAATAATAATAACTAGTTTTATGCTTATAAATGACCTGATCAGTTAGGTAATTGGTACATGAATAAGAGACAAAACTTTAAAAAATTTTTAATAATCTTAATGGAAAGTAAATCTATAAGAAGGAATCCAGATTGATTAAGAAATTCTCACTAACATTCTAAAAATGTATATATAAAAAATATAATAAGTGATAAAAATAAGTGTGATTAATACATTGGATAAAGATAATTTTTATTATTTTAAATTTCTTCCTGAACTTTCTAATGGATAATCTACAATGATAAATAATTTTCGAAAAAATAAAGTGGCATAAAACAATGTAGGATTTAAGATGAAGATATCTCTTATTATTTTTAATGTCTCAGGAATTTTAAAATTTGCATTCAAGTATAATATAAGTCAAGGATATGTTCAGAAGGGAATTAGGTCATTTAACAAAGTTTTGCAGAATGTGCATAGATATAATGTTAATTATATTATATGTATTAGATATAAGTTAGATAATTAAATTTTCATTAGATTAGTCTGACAAAACACAAGCATTTTGTGGACAGGCAAATTAAATTTTTCAATCTTTTTTCTCCCAAAGTTGAACTTCAAAACACATTTAAGACATGCATACCCGGTGCATCACCGGTATCAGGGTTCTCGACCTGGGGCTTTCCAAAAAGGATCCTCTATTGATTTTGGATTTCTTTAGGGTGTACAAGCTCATGGACCTGATATAGCTCTGCTGATCTTCGGGGGTCATCAACATGCATTCACAGCTGAAACTAAATTTACATATGCATTAAATTAAAAATAAAAATAAGTGTGATTAATATGACAGGGGATGAAATTAATTTTCATTTTTTTAAAAATTTCTTCCTTAACTTTCTAATGGATAATCTTTAATGATAAATAATTTTCTAAAAATAAAGTGTCATAAAACAATGTATTCAGGGTGAAGATGTCTTATTATTTTTACTCTTATTATCTTTAATGTCTCGGGAATTTTCAAATTTCCATTCAAATATAACATATGTCAGGGATATGTTATATGTCAAGGATCATATGTTCAGAATGGAATTAGGTAATTTAACAAAGATTTTGCAGAATGTGCATAAATGTAATTTTAATTATATTATATGCAATATATATAATTTATTAACTAAACTTCCATTAAAATAGCCTCCCAAAACACAAGCACTTTGTGGACAGGCAAATTAAAATTCCCCCAATATGTTCAAATATTTATTAATGGAAGTTAATTCTGATGAGTACACATTTTATCCAAGCAAAAGAAACACATAAATCAAAAAAATATTTATAAAAACTGCAGATACTTTATAATTATTAAACAATGTCCAAAATATTAAAATAATGAAAAATTAATAAACAGTATTGATTTATTTTACTATCTGTTTAATTAATACAATTTTTAAACACGATCGATGCAAAAAAAATCGCGTAACGTGGGGTTATTGCCATATTAGAAAATCAGACTCATTATTAATTTCCAATAGAAAAATATTAAAATAATGACGAATTCACAAAGAGTGTTGTGAAGTTAAGCTACTAATAATCTTTGCACACAGTCGATAAAGGATTTGGAATGAAGCGGTGTCATATGAAAAATATCTGAACTATGAAATGGTTTAAAGTGCAGTTTTAGAATTTGAAAATGTTACTCACCCACCATAATGCTTCTATCCACCTTCCGGATCGATGTTGTTAATTAAAAAGATTTAATAATCTTTTTTCGCTCCAAAATGCTTCCTCTGTTATGAAGTATGAAGGACGCGAGCTAAAATAAAACAAAATGTCGGCTGATCTTATCGGGTCTATGTAGAAACAGAGATAAGGAAAGGTCACGTGATGATATTAACCAATGATATCTCAGACACCCCCTCGTGAGTGAAACAGTAATTAGAAAAAACTCCGTAAAGGATCGAACTAGAAAGGAGAATTCCGATTCCGTGATCTGTTTTCTGACGGACAGGAAGTGGGAACTGGTTTGCGGCGATAAAAGTGTTTTAAGGAGCGATTTTTCGTACTAAAAGATCGAAAAAGAGAATTTTTTCATTCGCTCCCTTTTGGAGTCCAAAAATCGCTCAATTGAATTTAGCGTGTAGGTTGAACAAGTATGTACCTTTGAAAGGTTCATCGTATATAGACTTACCCTTATACATTAAGCAAAAACATGCAGTTATAAATGTGAAAAATAACTATCATCAATGTTTCAAATGGGCGGTTTTATCCGCCTTACACCCAACTGATTCTCATGCCGATCAAAAAGTTCGATACGAACCAGTTTCCGATTCTTTGAATTTTAGTGGAATGGTTTTTCCCCTACCTCTAAAAGACATCCCAAAATTTGAAAAGATAAATAATTTATCAATCGACGTGTATGGACTGACAGATGACAATGTAGTGTTTCCTTTCGTTATTTCTAAAGAAACAAAGAGACAACACATTGACTTGCTATATATCAAAAATATGGAAAATTCACATTATTGTTAAATAAAAAGTTTGTCCAGACTCGTCTCGAGTCAGTTATCAAAACACAACCATAAAAAATTTATTTGCCCCAGGTGTTTACAATATTTTTCATCAGCAGTAAAACTAAATTGTCACTCAGAGGTGTGCCAAAAACACGAACCAGTTCATGTTCAAATGCCAGAGGATAAATGGTTGCAATTTAAAAATGTTCGCCATTCTTATAAGTTTCCATTTGTTGTGTATGCAGACTTCTAATGTCTGTGTCTTCCGGTATCAAGCTGTGAACCAACTTCGTCCTCTGCATATATAGAGCGTTATCAAAAACATGAACACATAAGTTTTTGCTACCATATAGCATATGCTCACGTATTTTATAAAGGTCCTGTCACTTATAGGGGCCCCCAATGCTTCTAAATATTTCATGATGTTATTAAAACAAGAAGCCGAAGAAATATTCCAAATTTATCAAAATCCAAAGGAAATGATAGAATTAGCCTCCGAAGAAGTGATTGCGCACGAAAATTCAGATAGATGTTACATCTGTAAAGGAGAATTTACTACTTCCGATTATAAAGTTAAAGATCATGACCACATGCAGGGATATTATAGAGGAGCAGCTCATAATTCCTGCAACTTAAAAACATTTTCTTCCTATTATAATTCATAACCTATCAGGCTATGATTCCCATTTATTCATTAGAGAACTTGGGGAAGATGGAAAAACCATTGAAGTGATTCCTGAAAATAGTGAAAAGTATATTTCCTTTTCAAAAAGAGTAAAGAAGCGATTTAGTCTTAGATTTTTAGATTCATGCAGATTTATGCCAAGCAGTTTAGAGAAACTTGCAAGTAATTTGCATGAATCTGAATTTAAAAATGTTCAAAAATTTTTTTTCGAATGAAGAAGCTAACCTTCTTTTGAGGAAAGGCGTTTACCCGTATGACTATATGGATAACTTTGAAAAATTTATTTAAAAATATCTTCCACCTAAAGACAAATTTTATAGTAGACTTAATGAACAGAACATTACAGATGCCGATTATGAGCATGCGCAAAATGTCTGGCGTAAATTTTGCATTAAAAATATGGGTGAATATACGGATCTGTATGGAAAATCTGATGTACTTTTGTTAGCCGATATCTTTGAAAACTTTCGTGATCTTTGCGTGAATACATATACGTTAGATCCTGCTTGGTATTTTACCGCACCAGGATTATCTTGGGATTCAATGCTAAAAATGACCGGAGTTGAAATAGAACTTTTAACCGACTATGAAATGTGTCTTTTCGTGGAAAGAGGTATAAGGGTGGAATCGCACAGTGCTCACACAGATACAGCATAGCAAACAATTCTTATTTACCAAATTATGACAAAAGCCGCGCATCCAATTATATTTTATACTTGGATGCTAATAATTTGTACGGTTGGGCTATGAATCAACCCCTTCCTCTGAAGAATTTTGAGCGGTTACATGATGTAGAGAATTTTGATGTTTTGAATATTCCTGATCAAAATGACACTGGCTATATTCTAGAAGTTGATTTAAATTATCCCTCCACCCTCCATGACAATCACTCTGATTTTCCATTGGCACCCGAAATGAAAATTCCTCCCAACTGTCTAGAAAAGCGATTATTAGCTACCTTGTATGACAAAGAAAAATATATCATCCATTATAGAAATTTGAAACAATATGTTCAGCTCGAAATGAAGATTTCAAAAATTCATCGTATTTTACAGTTTGAGCAAACACCCTTTTTGAAGCCGTACGTTGATTTGAATACAAGTCTTCGTCAGAAAGCCACGACAGAATTTCAGAAAAACTTTTTTAAGCTAATGAATAATAGTATATTCGGAAAAACGATGGAAAGCATAAGGAGAAGAGCCAACATTCGAATATGTTGTAATGAGAAGAAAGCTGAGAAGCTAACAGCACAATCGAATTTCGTTGATCGCACTCTTTTCTCCGAAAATCTAGCTGCTTTCGAAATGCGCAAAGCAATTTTACCATTCAATAACCCGATAACTATTGAAATGGCTATTCTAGATGTCTCAAAAATTCTTATGTATGATTTCCATTGCAATTTTATGAAATCTAAATACAAAAACAACCTTAAGCTCCTATATACTGATACGGATAGTTTAATATATGATGTTGAAACTGAAGATATTTTTGTAGATATCAAAAACAATATTGAATACTTTGACACATCTGATTATCCTGAAAATATTTACTTTATTCCCCGGATAAATAAAAAAAATTTAGGCAAAATGAAAGATGAAGCAAAGGGAAAACTCATAACAGAATTTGCATGGTTAAGATCAAAAGTTTATTCTTACAAAGTGGAAGAAGAAGAAGCTACAAAAAAATCAAAAGGTATTAAAAAGTCCGTCATTGATAGGAAAATTCAATTCACTGTTTATAAAACATGTTTATTTGAAAATAAAGAACTTTTGACAAAAATGATTGTAATATGATCGAAGAAACATGATATATTTTCTATGACTTCAAACAAGCTTGCCTCTTTCTCCGTATGACAAAAAAAAGATTTATAATGTCGAATAAAATAAACACTCTGGAATTTGGGCATTATCAGATTGAGTGAAAAAGAAGATATTGGAGGATATATGGCTCCTGGCGAAACCTCCTTAAAAAAATAACGCGCCAAGATTCCTACTCCTTCCCTATTTAGGGATGAGTGGTGTGGAAAAGGAATCAAATTTTTATGTGTATAAATGAAACTTATCTTTACAGATTTCCTTATTCTAGATGGAGTACCTAGTCTACGGTCTTAAAACATCCATTCACAATGTTGATCTCTGCACCGACAGGTTCAGGTAAGACGCACTTTGTGAAAAAGTTAATTGATCATAAAATAATCGAACCTTTTCCTCAATCCGTTGTTTGGTGTTACGGTGCATATCAAAATTTACATTCAGAAATGAAATACGTTAACTTTCAAGAGGGTTTACCCACTGATTTAAATACCATCTCAAATGTTTTAATAGTCATTGATGACTTAATGTCGGAGCTCGGCTCTAATTCAAAGTTAATTTTATTCACGAAAGGTAGTCATCACATAATGATAAGCATGATATTTATTGTACAAAACATTTTTATAAAGGAAAGGAAATGCGAGATATTTCTTTAAATTCTCATTACATGGCTTTATTTAAAAATCCTAGAGATCGCTCCGAGATCACGCATTTAGGTAGACAGTGATACCCTGGAAAAACGAAGTTTTTCAAGAAGTATACGAAGATGCAACACAAAAGCCTTTTAGCTATCTCTTTATCGACTTAAAGCCCGATACTTATGAATCTCTTCGCCTAAGAACAGGTTTTATCCTGGTGATAAATGTTACGTGTATCAAGCGCGTTAGTCAGTATTGTTGGAGTCTCTGTAGCATTTCGGGTATGTCCTCTACGATCATAATAGAATTCGAAGGTTTTCAAATTTCTCCTGATAAATTTATCGTCAAGGAATTAGCAGTCTGTACAGCGGACAGGTTCACTGGACACTGGTGTTTTAAGCCTCCGTACGCTTTTGAAGTTTTCAGCAGAAAGAAACAAATCGAATATTCTTGGGTATCGCGAAATATTCATGAAATAAGATGGGGTTATGGATATTTACCATATGTTGAACTATAACCATCTTGAGTTACTTATTTAATAAGTATTCCTGTATTTATATTAAAGGTTACCAAAAAAGAAAATGTTTAGAATTTTTATCTGGCCGTTATTGTTTTGATATAAAATACTCAAAAGTTGGTGAATTATCCGTGGTTTGTCCTCATCATCATAAGAAACATTTTCAGCATTGTGCTCTACATAAAGCAATTGCATATAGAAAAGCTTTAATAGATGGTGTTTTCAAACTGTGAAGCCATTTATTGATAGGATGTCGAAGTGTACACAACGGCAACTAGAGCATCTAAAACTTATTTCTAAGAGTAAGAAAAAATCAGGCATCCTTAGAAATTGCTACAATGACACCATCAAGTCGTTATGCGAGTGTGTATTGAATGCAGTTTTCGGTAATGTACCGCTGACAAAAATTCAAAAAA
>BGPR01000949.1:127181-152016 GCA_013235015.1 Araneus ventricosus
CACTGTATAAAAAGAGACAATTATTGATACAGAAAGGAGATGGTATTCTGACTGTTCTTTTACCAGCTGCAATATCCATCATTAGTACCCTTCTCAATGGAATACGCTAAAAAACTGTTATTAGTTCCTGAAGAGCGAATGCAAGCAGTTATTCATTTATCTGATTTAGATCAGCAAATGAATGGCATTCTAAAAAGAAAAGATTTGTTGGAAAGTGACAAAGCCACTTTATATGTTCAAATTCTTCAAAATTATATTAAAATTCCCCAAGATGATAAAAGCTCCGAAGACCATTCAGAAATATCCCCTGTCCTTCCCCTTTCAAGCAACACAGAACCAAGTATCGAAGAAAACGTCAATAAAACTGCACCAGTGAGCTATCGAAATATCACAAAGAATATTTTGGAACACTTGAAGAAACATAAGGACATTTTATCTTGGACCCCTTTCGGAGAAATTATATTTAACGATCAATTAGTTGAAAAGACTAATATTTCTTCTTTAATAAACAATTTTTTAACAAATAGGAAAATACATCCACCAGGGGTTCAAATTTTTCATAAAGCACTAAAGAATGCTAAACTTCCAGTTATATATGATGTTAATAAAAAATTATACCACGAATTTAAAATTGGAAAACCCAAAGTGCATCAAATGTATGCAAGAAGACGAAGTTGGATGGAGTTAAAATTTTAAAAAAACGTTTTTCTCATTCTAGAAGCAAAAGTGTATTTTTTCATTTTTAGTACAACATTTTCTGTTATAATATTACTTATATTTAGAAAAAAATAAAAAAGGCAAATTGTGTAAAAAAATAACTACGAAATCATGTAAAGAAAATTAATTTTTATTTTCTGAATATCATGTTTACACCATATCGTTTTTTTACAAATTGATACATTCTGAAATCATTTTTCTTGCTGTGATTCTGGTAATTCACAGTAGCTTTCATAGAAAATTCTTGACATCTTTTTAAAGCAAAATAAACACAGTAAGCTCCGCACACATTTGATGTTGGACTTTGAAGCGCTTTAGAATTCCACAAAACGACAGGAAAAGTTGATGCATATTTAAGAATATTCTTTCCATAAAATTCTGGAGGTTGTCCATAGGAGTCGAAAATTCTAATTTTTCGTCTTTTTCTTTATAAAAAGCTATCCAGTGGGATCCTGGTTCAGACGAACTGTCTATATTAGCAACAACAATGGATTTTTTTCTTAAGATGGGTATTTCATCAGACGGATAAACTCCTTTATAAAATTTGGAAGTATGCTTATCTCGAGATAAGATTCTATGAATCTGAAGAGAAACCATAACTGTTTAGTTTGTGAAATCGTAAATAATATTTCTAGATTTGTTTATTTCAATAACGTTTTCAAATTCTGCAAAAACAACGACACATACCGTTTGGTCTAAAGGCTTACTAAAATTCATCTTTAAATGTAAGTTTCCATGTTTAATAAGATTCAAATGCTCTGCATCGCATAAGTCAGGTGATAAATCGAATGCATATAAAGTGTGGCCTTTCGGATACTCCTTTCTAGAAATAAAAATTCCTAGATCCTGACCTGATTTTTCAGTACCTAAAAATAAACTTTGATAAGCCCGTATGTTGTTGTCTTGATAAAACTTTGGCTCGAGTGGATTATATGGAACTGACTGACCATCTACATAGAGTCCAATGAAATTCAAATTAAAATGTTTGAAGTTAAATGGGTTTTTCGAAAGAGAACCGTGGAAGACGTCATTATCTACACAACCAGTAACGAGTCGCTTGAGAAGTTGTCCAACGTATACATTGCCAATGTACAATTGACATACTACCTTGAAGAATAGAATATGCTTTTCAAGAAACTCTGGTAATAGGATACTTTGCTGTCGTTTTTTCCGAAGCTTTGGCATGTCCTAATTTAACTCCAGGACTCACTCGCACTTTTCTTATAAATAGGAATACGTGATCAAGAACAACTTTGCAGCCGGCGTCTCCAATCAAACAAAATTCGGGCTTGCTCCGTATTAAATTTATTTTAATATCTACCATATTAAGTAAGTCTTTCCTGATTAAATAAATCAAAATGTAATCCTCCTATCATATCTACTATCGAACTCAATTTAAAAAATTCTGATCTTTTTTTCAATCCGTCACCACTTGCTTCATTATCTTTGTAAAACATTTCCGTAGTCAGTTGGGATGCTTTACTGTCATAACCATGATTTAATAGTGTTTCGATGTAAGCTCTGTATGGGTAAGTATTATTTGAACTTGATACTAAGTGATCATTCAGTGAAACATCCACTTGATAAAATAAGGAATGGAGGAATAGATTCACAGGTCTGATTTATGAATCTGTTTTAAGTGCCGTTCCATCTTGTTTCACTATTCTTGCCTTTACATAAAGTTGAGTTTGGCTTAAATCAATGTAGTCGTCTCCTGTTCCTCATATATGGAATTCTACAGGACTGCCAGAGGTAACATTTGATAAAGGAAAAATTGTGTCCAGTGACCTCCTTGAATTGCACTCTGAGTTCCAGGTAAATGAAAAAGTTCAAGTTCAGATTTCACGCATTCGGGAGAATCTTTGAGAAGGTAAGCCATTACGGATCGAAGATATTGCGTCGTCTCTCTTTCCTAACTTTTGAAGGAACAGTACGTTTAAATGTTGAACGCTTCCTTTTATATCGCCCATTGCCAATCTGTAGTGAAAAAAAGATTATTTACCTTTTTATTTTATATATTAATATTAAAATCAGAAGTATAATTTATGAACTTTTAAATTAATACAAAATTATAAACTTTAAAATATCATTACAAAATTATAAACCTTTAAATTATTTGCTAATTGTACCTTTTAGAATTTTAAATCTCTTAATTGACATTATACCTGTTGACTCTACTTATCTGCAAATAATTACTCAAGATGAATCTCTACACATGTTAAACAATCTTAAGGTCTCATTCAATTAAACATCAAACATTTCACAAATCATCAACTAAAAATTTCCACACAATGTAATATCTTAGCAACAGGCATCAAGAGCAATGTCAACTTAATTTTTGATTCAAATTTATCCTTTAAATAATCACCATATTCAATACCAAAACAATTCATAAAGATCTTAAGTTGGCGTTGTGTAATTAATATTAAATTAGATGTTATATTTTTATGTTAACCCAGGTTACACCAAATATTTACCTCCATCAGTGTCATAGGGGTGGCAAATAAATCAGAGACGAAATTACTTTAAACTAATGACATTTATTTATATGAAAAATAGTTCTACCATTTTACAACACAATTCATTTAGACTAAGCTTATTGATTGAAAATCAGAATTATTACTACACATGTGTATAATGACAAAAAATACATAAAATAAGGAACATAATAGAAAATTATAATTTAACACAACAAGCATAATAATACATTTAGGATCGACCCAGTGTTTATTAGAGAGTTTTATTTCGATATCACGTTCGCATTCAAGATTAAATTAATTTCACTGCATTCTCAACATTAAGTTTGTTCATCAATATTAAGCTCATATAAAATAAATTTTGAAGTAGTGGCCACTAACAATCTTAATTTATTCTTGTTTATCCTATCCTTAAACATTTTTATTAATTGATTTTACGCCTATCATTAATCCCTTTCCACATTAAACATCCTAGAAAATAAAATAACATGCAACGAATATCAAATTGCAATTAGCTAAAAATACTCAAATGTGATTTAAATACAGCAACACATACATAGTTTTTTCATTCATTGATTTTCTTAATATAAGGTAAAGATTTATAAGAAGGTTTTACACACATTATTCTCCAACAAATTAATTTTCTATTAAATACATGTCACATATATTTCAATTACTTAAGATTCCATTATCAAATATGATCTGCTCTCTTAACGCTTATGACATCAAAGAAATAAAAGGCTATACAAAATTATTTCACATCATTTATCTTCAATTAAACTGTTAAAATAATCAATTAATCTAAATATTTCACCAAGTCAAAACAACATGTAAAAATTGAATCTATATGGAATAGAACTTGTTAGGTATTATTTTCTATACATATGTAAATATATATATATATATTTAACACATCTTTGAATCTTATTTAACTTAATATTATCATATATTACTTGCATTTTTTGTAACCAATTTATTTAAAATTATAAATATCAGCAACTGTATCATTACCATTAATCGTGACTTACAATTTATAGAATAATTATTCAATCGATTACTTAATCCCAACACCTCGTGTAATTTTAACATGGACTACCCAAAATAATTTTGTTTGATTTTCCAATGTTTTTCAAACTAAAAATTTCTACGCGATACATACAGCATAAAATAATAAATTACAAAATTTAACATGCAGAGAAAAACTTATCTGGAGAAGTAGGAGGGGAAACATGGGAAGCAGGAACCCAATCATCATAGTTCAGGTAGCTAGGCATCTTGGTTCACAAGTGGTAGATTCTCGATATTTGTATTTTATTGGTTTGAATGACCTGTTTTCACGTTTGTAGAGAGGAGGGAGGCGGTGGCCCGACCAGCTTCCCAAGCATGGATGATCACACAATTAATGCGAGAAGTGCCATGATGAGCCTTCGTGGCCATTGCATTCATCATTAAATGATGTAATATAGCCTCGTCAGTGCAGTTGATCCCAAGGGCATAAGTTTTCCTTCTGAGAACTAAGTCGATCTGAGACTCGAGATCCACGCAAGTTCTACCAACATGCCTGCCCTACAGATAATTAAGCACACGGTCCACCCTCAGATATTATGACCGCAGATTAAATCGTGGGGCAGCATAGAAGCCTTCACCGCTCTCAAGTTCTCCCTTGGGCAGAAGCACCTTCAAAATATTTTAGCAACCCCGGCATTTTCCGGTAAAACACCGCTATCCTCGCCTCAGTTCTTAAACATCCATCCTTTTTTTATGCCAAATCCTCTCTGTCCTCCACCCAAGCTCCCAGTCCTCAAAAACACCTCTATGGCGGCTCAGAAAACCAACATTTTGCCAATCTATGTGTTGTCCCTTGCAATTAATCTTGCAACCCTAAAAAGACTAGGGTCCGTTTGCATACCAATTCGAGAGAGCCCGCTCCTCATTTTTTATTTTTATTTTCTTTAGGAACAGGGCGTTCTGTCGGGGGAAACAGGCCCCAAACAACCACCCACGTGTAAAGGGTGAATGAACCTCACCAGACGAAACTCCCAGAAGTTGAAAAAAAGGACTTTATCTGAGATTTATTTTCACCTTTAGTTTCGTATTTTACAAAGCTTTTGAATACTATTAATAGTTAAAAAAATTTTAAACAACTAGAATATAATAATTATATCAGAATTTAATTAATTTTGATAAATTCCCAATATAAGAAAACTCTACACAACAAATCATCGTTTGAGCTTTATTAATGGCGTTTCGTGCTAAAGCTTTGCCTGCTTCTTTAGCTCTCTGTTTCGAAGATGCTTTAAAGTTTTCTCCTGCTAAAACATCTTGAGCAATTCGAGAACCTGTTATTAAAGCTTCCTTCCTTACTGCCTTAGCACCTTTGACTAGAAAGGGTAATGCAGTTCGGAAGAAATGACGAAACATTCCACCAAGACCATAGCCTTTTTGAAATTTAATTCCTCTATAATATGGGAGACCTGAACCTGTCTGATGAGTATAATGCTCTTCGAATTGTTTTGGACAACACACGTAAGGAACACTCATGATGATGTACTATGGGAGACGTTCAACAAGAGACTAAACTTTATCTTATAATGCTAAACATATTTATATAATTTTTCGCATTCTGAAATGTAGTACCACAATTACTTTACCTCTTTCAAACGGAACAAGTTCTCCTGAATTCAGTCTAACTCCTATTTCTATAGTTTGGAAAGAATTTCTTATAACCGGTACGTAATGTGGTCTGTCGTAATGGACATTAATTATTTCCCCGTCATTTCCTCCAACAGTTAATATTCTTAAAAGAGGAGCCTGCACGTTTCCAACAATTTGAGAAGACTCTATATCAGTATAAATATAAAGAAATGGAAATGCAGCGTGGGGATCAGCAAAATGGGGACTTTTAACTGTTCCTTCGATCACTTGAGGTTCAAATCCTAATAGATCACACAATCCTTTCTCGAATACAACTTTCGCGGTATTTTCAACTTTAATCTTAACTTTCTGGGTGGAGGAGTTAAACATGAATTGGATTTTGTCACGAAAAGAGTTTAAGTTCATTTCTCTTAAAATATCTGGTACTGTTTCATAACAACCTGGAGAAATTCTTCTTGAAATGAATTTTTCATCTCCTAAATCAAATCCGAATAAATTATTTGTATTATTCACATTATGCCAAGTGTGAGGATAAATAATTTCTGCCAAAAAAAATTCCCATTCTCCTTGAAGAGCGATAGGGGAGGGCAACTGAATCACATAATTCGATACTTTATTATCCGGGAAAAAATGTTGGGATGAATCACTAGGGACTGTTATGTAGAAAGACATCTCTCAAACTGGGAAGATGTTGAGATGCAAGATCAATTTATAATAATTTTACGTTAGATATCCTAGAATTGAATGAAAAATATTACAAAGTACTCTACTTCCCCATCTTTTTTCTTTCTCTTTTTCAATACTTTTTCTACAGGATAAAAACCATTGTCTGCAACTTTTTGAAGTTCTGCGTAAAATGTCCCTACTATTAATTCCCCCGTCATATCCTTTAACTTAAACACGATTGGATTCCGAGGTATTATTTTGTGTACAATAAAAATCTCCCTAGTCCAATTATTCTAGTATCCCTTTTCAAATAATAATTTTATTTTGCCAATACGAACCGTATCACCGACTTTAAAATCCAGCATTTTTTTAGATTCGGTTGATTTTCCATACAAACTATCCCAGACTTGCTTTTGATTCTCAACATTTACTTCTGTTGGAGTCATTTTTATACTACGATGCCACGTATTATTATAACTCTGAATTAATCTATCTATTACATCTATGTATTTATAGGTGTTAAATTCTGTAAAGCATTTCCACATCTTTGTTTTTAAAGTTCGGTTGAAACGTTCAACAACGTTAGCTTTTGCTTCATTATTTGTCGTGAAAAATTCTATATTCTGTTGCTTTAAATACTGTTACAGTCATGGAAAGTCGCTTCCCAGCAATGCAAGTCTTATGGTTGGGAAGAGAGTTTTACAAGGTGAAGCATGGAGTGACCTCAGCGACTCTTATGGCACGCATGACCTTGGCGACAAATAGATGATTCCCAAAAATGCAACCCTTTTCTCAATATTTCTATTAGGGGCCGAGATCCAGGATTTTCCTGAAAATTCTATGTGACGGCACGGCCTATCGGGGAGAGTATATAAGACCGCGTTTGGATCACAGCAGCGTCTTTGATCGACTGGTTATTTCACTTTGAAGCGTGAACGTCTTCGGAGTTCTATCCGCTGTATGAGCTAATCAGCTGGTGAGCTGAGCTGTTATTGTCGTTACTAGTTATTTGCTGACTGTTTGTGCTGTTAGATATCAAAGTGCTGAACTGTCTTTACCTGTGAATTGTTGTCTATTTGCATTGGTAATCTGTGCAAGGACTATTGTTTCCTGTACCTGTGCTACGTGTTTTCCTGCATATTTGTAAATAAACCTTCATTCTCCATTATCCTGCGTGTTGGACTGTTTACACCATACACCCACGGTAAGATTTTGTGCAACAATACTTTTGTAGATTTTCACTTTTAAATTCAGTTCCCTTGTCGGTCTGAAGATACTTTGGTTTTCTATCTTGAAATATTATTTTAAAAGCAGAAAGCACACTTTTACTTGATTTACTTTTTAATAGTATGGCCCAGCATATTTAGAGAAAATATCAATACAATAAGTATTTAAAACCGTTGTTGTATTTTGATAAGGATTGCATATCAACTAAGTCAGATTGAAATTGATCGTTGATTCCCGTTACAATTACCCTATTTAGCATGACTTTATGACGAACTAGTTTATTAAGAGTATAAGAATCTTTCATTTCTAACCATTTCTTTATCTCTCTTCTCTTAACTCGCCCCTTCGGTGCTCTATGTATAGCATTAATACCACATTAATACCACCAAAGCTTCCAGGATGTTCTGGATTAAGATAGGCTTCCTCCAATTCCATTTTGTTGTTCACTTTTCGACATTCTTGAGATAAATGATGTAAATTATAAGACTACTCGTAGATTTATAATAAAAATTAAATAACTAAATCAACACTAATACGTCATATTAACTTTTTTTGTTAATACAGTAACCTCTCACTTATACGCGCTCTCTTTTATGCGCGTTTTTTTCGCTATCCCGGCCAGGGATATAGGAAAACAATGATAACTCTTATTCATTTATGCGCCGAACTGAAAAAGCACCTCTCACTTATGCGCGTCGCAAAAATTTTCTTAGTTCAAAAAGTTTTTTTCAGCAGAACATAAACCCTTTTTGTTCTGCTTCTAGGAATGCGTTCCCTCACCCTTCCCCTATTGTTCAGATTCCAGGAACACGTTCTTCTATTTTATACACAGGGGTGTACGTGGGGGGTCTTGTTGTTGACGTCAGTGAAAGTCGCATTTATACAGCAGCCAATTAGAGAGGTTTGTACGGTACCACGTGGTATTGGTATTGATACCACATGGCATCGATAGCTAACGCAAGAACCATCTTTGGAATTTTGGTTAGATGGTTAAGTTTTTAAATGGCTAAAAGAACGAAATTGTCGCTTTCGTTTAAAATGGATGTTATTAAAAAATTCGAAGAAAATCCTTGTACCTCGAAAAAAGCTTTAGCGGAGCATTTTAATGTCCCAGAATCGACATTGAGAGGTATTTTAAAAAATCGGGAGGCGATAATAGTAGCTCATCGAGAATGTGGAATTCATTCGAAGAAAAGAAGCAAATTTCAAAGCGGAAAGTTCGAAGAATTTGAGAAAGTTTTGCTGCTATGGTTTAAAGAAGCTGGTGCTTCGAACATTCCTGTTAACGTTGAGCTTCTAAGAGAGAAGGTCGTGCAGTTGTCAAAGAGTTTTGTAATGGAAAACTTTTCTGCATCACATGGATGGGTTGAAAATTCAAAAATAGGCATGGCTTGGCAACTCGTGTCCTTTCTGGGGAAAGCGCGAGTGTCAATGAACGATGGAAAGAAGACTTGGCTACTTTAGTAAACGGATACGAACCGAAAAACATCTACAATTGTGACGAAACTGGACTTTTTTATAAGCTGATGCCCGACAGAACCTTAACATTCAGGGGAGAACGATGCCATGGTGGGAAAAAAAGTAAAGAAAGACAAACTGTCTTGCTATGTTGCAACGCCGATGGTTCGGAAAAATTCCCGCCATTGGTCATTGGCAGATAAAAAAAGCCTCGCTGCTTTAAAAACGTGAAGAAGCTTCCTTGCGACTACACTAGCAACAAAACGGCGTGGATGACATCGCACATCTTCTTGGATTTCCTTCATAAATTCGACAGGAAAATGGAAAAAGAAAAAAGGAAAGTTCTCTTATCCATGGATCAGTGTCCTGCTCACCCACAAGATCTTCCAACTTTCAACAACACGAAAGTTGTGTTTTTTTCCTGCAAATTACACGAGCAAGATTCAACTTTTGGATCTGAGTGTCATTCGTTGTGTGAAAGTGCACTACAGAAAAACTTTAATCCGTCGACTTCTGGCTGCGTCAGAAACAAAACGTGAGGCGAAAGACGAATTGAAGCAGGTTACCGTCCTTGGTGTAATTCATATGTTGAGCTCATCATGGAGAAACATCATTGAGAAGTGTATTAAAAGCTGCTTTAAGAAAGCAGGATTTTCGTTTCCAGCAGAAAATGAATATGAGGAGCCAGAAAATGAAAGTGAAAATTGTGAAAATGACATAAACGAAGAAGATTGGCATACTGTATCTGATGGACTCGCTACGTGTACTTTCAACGAATTCGTTGATGGAGATGAAAATTTAATCACAGCTCAATTTGCGGGAAATTGAAGACATTGCAGCTGAAATAAATGGTGGTGAAGAAGATGAAGAGGAGGACAACGATGGTGAAGAAGATGCGGCGAAAGTTCCCCTAACTCGCACAGTAGCGTTAGAAACACTGCGTGCATATTTTCAGTTCAATTCCAGAAGTGATGGAACTTTTTCACGTCTTGATGAACTTGAAAAGACTCTTTTTGAAAATTCACGAAAACAAAAACAATCCTTGATTGTAAATTATTTTGCGAGAGAGTAATAGGAGTAAAACGAAATCTGGGTATGTAAGCATTTCCATTTTCTTTGTGTTCTTAAAAAATAATTAACGGAAGTTATACACGTATTTGGATTTTGAAACTAATCTTATTTACATTTTGCAGTAGTATATACATAGTATTAATTAACAATATATGTACACTGAATTGATGTTTCACTTTTAAGCTTCCTTTTGTGGTTTTTCACTTATGCGCGTCTCTCACTTATGCGCGTTTTTTTCGCTGTCCCCTATGCCCGCGCATAAATGAGAGATCACTGTACCTTTAAAAACACAGTGCAAAATATACATATAAAATTAGATAACTAACAATTTTTTCATAACACACACATATATAAAAATACTAGGATACACACAGCAGTGGTTTCTTTCACAAAATAACTACATTTTCCAAACATTTGGATCGTCAGCTATATAAAGTTCAGCAGCACTCTGAATAAGAGATTCAGCATCTAACTTATCAATAAAGTTCCCACTAATGTAGTTACAAATTCCAATATTTTGTTTAACAAAATCGCGGGCAAGTTCATTAAAATCAATATTACAAATACTAAGTTCACCATACCTTTTATACGCAAGTCAAAACTCATATAAATGCAGTCGTATCCAAGCTGATTCCCAAGATTTCGATTACAGCCATCACAATCGAGGATCTTTTGAATACCTTCTTCGACATACGACTTTAGCACTTCGACTAAGGATGTAGTTAACACCATTTCAGCATCTGAAGGAGTCAAGGAGTCATCATTGACGGAAGGTGGGTTTTGTCGTTTGATTTCTCCCAACACTTTTGCTCTAAAAGTTTTACCAAAAAGTACAGAATAAACACTTTTGGATTCATCTTCTTGTACAGATTTTAAACATTCCCATTCAGCCAGAGATATCACACAAACACCAGGAGCAAAGTCTCTCGACATATCCCGTTTTACAAAGTAGCGTTGCATAGTGACGTAAGCTGTATCAGTTACTTCTTCTACGATGCATGAGAGTAAAAGAGAGTCATGCAAAACGGTAATTTTGGGCAAGCTGCTGAGTTCATCTCCAAAATCATCAGGTTCAAAAAACTTGCATAAGTTCTGCCATATGAAGGATGTTACTGTTATTCCTTTCTTTGAAGGCGTATACTCTCCAGTCGTATTAACAGTGTATTTCCGAAAATGTACTCGAACAACACCGGCAAAATCCGAAACTACTACAAAATTTCCATCTCTCAGATGATAGTGATGGGGAGAGAGACATTTTAGAGTAAATGTTTTTTTAGTTTCAGCAATAATCACGGGTGCAACATCAGTACAAGGTACTTTTTCAGGAACAACAAGTGGTGCAAATTTTACCTTCTTTTCGTCAGGAGCAGTGGATCTGGCTGGGGAAGCACGTTTCATTTCGTTGAAGATGAAGAGACGTTCGCTCTGGACGGCAACAGACAAGCAAGTGTACGTACCACCCAAAAACTGTTGCCATCTCGAGAATTAAACTTTCTGAGTACAATGAAAAGCATATTTATGGGAGGGGGATATCTAACAGACACATTCCTTTGCATGGGATATAACCTGGTCAACAATAACCAATGACCTCCAATAAAGTCACAAACATTCTAAGTTCAACGACCTCATATTGTGATAATTAGGTAATTAATAAAATAATATTAATTAGAAAATGTAAAAAAAACGCATTATAAAAGATATGGACAGAGAATAGAGATTCAAAATACTAAGTTCCAGGAATTCATAATGCGCGTATTAGGTAATTAACTTAATCAGAAAAAAAATTCATTCTAAAAGAGGTGGAGGTAGGAGAGAAGGAGGAGGAGGGGTGGGGTGGAGAAGAGAGGAGGGAAGCCTGGGGTGGGGTGGAGAAGAGAGGAGGGAAACCTGGGGTGGGGAGGCTGGAGTGAGGAGGCATGGATCCACTGGCTCCACGGTCTTAAAACCGCCTCTTACACACTACTTGAGACATATTAAATAAAATATTTTTATACGCACACATGATAATAAATTTTTATTAAAATAAGAAAGTTATTTGAATAAACTATAGGTAAACTTTTTCCCAACGAGCTCAATGCCTATATGTGCCTTCAAAGAAGAGATAAAAATGCTTGAAATAATCATTGTTGTTTAAATTTTTTAAAACTATTTGTTTAAAAGCATGATACAAATGTTATCAATATATTAACTTTTGAGAATAACTTTAATCTTTTATGCGAAAATGTTTGTAAAATTAATTCAGAATGTTTTTCACTACATAATGTTTCTTTCTAGGTGGCTCTGTAATTTGAAAGTCCCATTTAGAAGTTACAAGAGGGTTCTTTCAGGACATATCACGTAATTTTCAAATTTGGTCAAATGAAAAGTAGGTTCCCTAGCTCTTCAAAATTCCTTTGATGATTGACATTAAAGATATGATTATCTTATGAACTCATACTGAAGTTTACCATCTACAGTCAGTATCGGTTATATGGTCAGCTCAGCGGTCCAGAAAAATCAGACCATATAAGCGGGGTGACCATATATGCTGAACAATACTACACTATTTAATTGTGGCAGGATTATATTCACCTATCCGAATATAGTGCTCATAAACAAATAATTAAGCTTTTAAGAACATTTTAAAAATTAATTCGCGAAATAAAAACTACAGTAAGAAATATGCAATATTTTTTAGTGAAATTTATTAGCTTACCTTACCAATCTAAATACAGTACGCATACGTACGTGCATCCATATTCATTGCACTTATTTAAAATATTCAGATATACAAGATTGCCTACTGTTCTGTCTGACAAGATCCGATAAAAAAAGTCCGCATTCATCAACGTTGAAGACGTTGGCAGATTCTTATCTTTCGAGAATATCCCGCAACACTACATCTTTCCATTCTTTTAAGGAACTACTGTCAAAATCAGCAGCTTCTCCGCACAATTTTTTAAAGGATAGGTTATGCCTTGAATTAAATCGCTGTAGCCAGCCATTGCTAGCAACGAAACTTGACTCGCCAAGTTCATTAGCAAATTCCAAGGACTTTTCTTTCAAAACATTCCAGGATATAGGAGCATTTTGCGATCGTGCATATTTAATCCATGACAGAAGATCCTTATCCACATTCTCATACGGTGACAAGCGCTGACGTTTTCTTTCTTGATCACAGATTTGAGCATTTGAGGAGCAAAGTTTGGCTGCTAAAATGTTGTTGAATGTCGTCCGGGGTATCGAATTTGCTTTGGCGAAAGCAGCTTTTGAAAGATTAGAATTTTGAAACTTTTCAATCAATTCATTTTTTTCAGCAAATAATAAATTCTTTCTTTTCGAAGCCATATTGAAAAAATGAACGTTCTTATTCGTCACGTATGATCTAAATGAAACAAATTTTCCTTTACTCTTTTCGTCTCGGTTTCAACGTACTTTTCAAACAGGAAGAGAAAATTTAAACCAATAAACAGACGGATATCCACCTGTTGTCCTTGGGGAGAAAGAGAATTGAAGGGGGTGGGTAACGCTCACGATGATTCCAACGCAAAAGAGAAATGGGGGGGGGGAGGGTAGAGAAGGTCAAGGCGTTAATTTAGGTCCTCTCTGGGGTCGCACTGACTTTTTTTCTTGTGGTCATTCATTTTCAGTGTTGCTCCCCGCCTCAAGAAATGTTACAACAATTACTATTTTTCAAAAAAAAAAAACGATAACCTCATTGAAAAGATAAAAAAAATGTCCATATAACCGATAACCAGGAATATAAATGACTATATAAGCGGTGCACTTTAACACGTGTTGCCTATTAAGTTAGACGGGACTTTAGAAAACTGACCATATAAGCGGGGTGACCTTATAAGCGGGTGACCATATAGCCGGTACTGATTGTAATAGTTTTTCCCCATCTGATAGATTTCATTTTATCAATTAAGATCGTTTAAGATTCTTGCCCATCCATTCATTGCCTACATTCGTAAATAAGAAAAGTATGCAAACATATTACTCGATTGTAAGAAGTTATTCTTAGTATTGAAGAATTTATTATTGGCTCTTACAAAATTCAAACTACGTTTGTAAAAGGTTAAAAACTAACAATGACTTATAAATTATCTGTATTTAATAGCATTTTACTTTCAGATCGGTTATGAAAATATTATTTATATATTACCATTAAAAATTTTTTTGCATTAACCATGTTTATAATTCTGTTAAAAATTTATTGAGAAGGAGTAAATAAAAAATTCCACAAATGTCCTATCTTTGCAAGTAAAAAACTGCTAATGCCTGTCTCGAAAATAAAACTTTTATTTCCATTTCGTACCCTTTTTATTTTTTTTTTCATTCTGGACTCTGGCATTGATTTTGACTATATAATCCTGTATCTACATTTAGAGAAATGCAGCTAACCATTTAAACTTTTTTACTAGTAATCTCTTTAAGGGCATTCTGTATGGTTTTCACTTAGAGTCGTGCCCAACAATGAGATCTTGAAGGAATTGTTTTCCATGCATACAAAATAAAGGAATGTTTGAGAGAAAATAATAGAAATGCCTTCAGTTGAATTCTGTGTGGATCACGGTGATAACAGCTAACATGTTCCGCAGGAGACACCTGAAGGCGTTGTTGCACTTTCATTCCATCGGCTACATCAGTTTAGAGATAATTTTAATAGGGAAAGTGCTTTTTTCTGTAAGTGCTTTTGGGCTTATAGATTCCAAAGACTCGGATAAGTACATTCTTGAGGTAAGTTTCATTTATTGTTGTTTTATTTTAAAGCTTAAGAACACTCTTTTGTCCAGCTCAGTTATACACCATATGCCCAAAAGTATCCGGGCACTTTCAGATTTTCACATTTTTTTAGAATTTCTCCAGAAGAGTTTAACTGACTGCTTCTAAACTTCGAACATGTAAAGAATAAACTGTAACTCACATTTTACATTGAAGATTCGGTCCTGAGGGCAATTTGGGGACCGTCTACAAAATGATGAAGACAAAAACGTTTTCGGCCCACCCCGCTTCACAGAATACTGATAACAAAATGAAACTTTCAGAAATAGTAATATTTAATGTGTATAATATTTACAGGAATTTTCGTAATCTCAGCACAAATATTTGGGAAGATATAAAGTTTTTCTTAATAAATCCAAATTTGCCCGCCTGTTTTTTGCTTATAACATGCAGAGTTTTCTGTTATATTATAAGAAACTTACATAAAAAATGACAATATAATAAAGGAGTATTTTGTAAAAATTTGGAAAATGTTTTTTTTTAATATTACAGGAAATATGAGCATTTTTAGTAAATAATATTTTACTGCGCATGCACGAAACATAGCGTAATTTTTTTTCACAACTTTAAAGCTAGATATATAGGGCAACTTATATTTAAAAAAAATTCAGTTCAATATCAGTAGTATTTAGAACGATATCGGCATTACAACGAGCAGAATTTTAGCTCCTTTCAAAGAGAAGCTAAAAGATGAGGGGTTGTACACAAATTGATATTTTTTAAACTTATATCTTTAAATAGTTATATTGAATTGTATAGTGGTTAAAATTTCCTGGACACCCATGGACACTTATCATTTACGTGCATAACTTAAATTCCAGCTAATTAGCCACTATAAATAACAAAATTTTATTACTTTAATTATATTATTTACATGATTATTAACAAGTTACATATTGTTACAATTTTACGGCCAGCGGTATTTTTAAATATATTTCTTTTATGGCTAAACTATTTTTTATCTAATTAATTTCTTTTCTTAAAATATTTTACTAATTCTACAGATATATATTTTTTATTCGTTACGAATATTAGAAGTGTTCATATGTATTTAGCAAATTCTAACCACTATACAATTCAATATAACCATTTAATAAGATTAAAGAGAAGTTTTAAAAATATCAATTTGTGTGCAACCCCTCATCTTTTAGCTTCTCTTCCACAGGAGCTAAAATTCTGCTTGTTGTAATACCGATATCTTTCTGAATACTAATGATACTGAACTGAATTTTGTTATATAAGTTGCCCTATATATCAGGCTTTAAAGTTGTGAAAGGAAAATTACGCTATGTTTCGCGCATGCGCAGTAAAAAATTATTCACTAAAAAATGCTCATATTTCCTGCAATATTCAAAAATTCTTTTCCAAATTTTTGCAAAATGCTTCTCTAACATATTGTCATTTTTTTGTAAGTTTCGTATAATATAACAGAAAACTCAGCATGTTATAAGCAAAAAACAGACGGGAAAATTTGGTATTTTTTAAGAAAACATTTATATCTTCCTAAATATTTGTGCTGAGTTTAAGAAAATTCCTGTAAATATTATGCAAATTAAACAGTACCGTTTCTGAAAGTTCCAGCTTGTTATCAGTATTTTGTGAAGCGGGGTTGGCCGAAAACGTTTCTGTCTTCATCAATTTGTAGACGGTCCCCAAATTGCCCTCAGGACCGAATCTTCAATGTAAAATGTGAATTACAGCCTATTCTTCACATGGTCGAAATTTAAAGGCAGTTAGTTAAATCTTTCCGGATAAATTCTAAAAATTGTGAAAATCTGAAAGTGTCCGGTTACTTTTCGGCATATAGTGTATATAGTTTATTGTCATTTCAGGATGTCATCATGCGCAAGATTGTGCTTTTACTGTTTCGTTTATATAATATGTTAATACCCTTCTGTTACTATGAGAGCATTCAAAGAGTTCATACAGGATTATGGATTGAAGCATCCGGATCAACAACTCAAGACGAACCATTTAATGCATATATTTGTTTTGTACTGAGGAGGCTAACGGAAGATAGTCAGATGAAAGAAACTACTGAGTTCTCAGTTCAAGTCAAACCTAAACCGACGGATATACATATGGAGCAAGTAATTTATTATGGAGCAGGTGTGGCTTTTAAAAATATAATTTAAACTATAAAATATCAAAGTAAATATTCAAACATAACTCATCAATTGCATTTTACTTTCAGGTCGGTTATGAAAATATTATTTATATATGAGTCGCTCAGAAGCCAAAGCGGATAAGTCCATTTTTTGATGTCTTCTGATTTTTCTAAATTTTGATGTAATTAATAACATTATTTTTAGTTATTAAAAGATTCACTCGTTGCTTCATTAGAAGACGTTATATACTTTCACGAATCAAATTAATAAACCAAAAATTAAAAAAAATATTGTATTAAAAATCATGAATTTTCTCAATTTTTTCTGGACTTATCCGCATTGGCTTCTGAACGACTCATATTACCAAGAAAAAATTTCACCAGTGTAATTTTTTAAAAAATAACCATGCTTATAATTCTGTTAAAAATTTATTGAGAAAGTGTAAACATCTGCTGCATCTGTGTATCTGCTTATGCCTGTCTAGAAAATAAAAGTTTTATTTCCAGTTCGAACCCTTTTTCTCATTTCATTCAGGACTCTGGCATTGATTTTGACTATATAATCCTGTATCAACATTTGGAGAAATGCAGCTAACCATTTCGACTTTTTTATTGGTAATCTCTTTAAGGGCATTCTGTATGGTTGTCGCTTAAAGTCGTGCCCAACAATGATATCTTGAAGGAATTGTTTTCCATGCATACAAAATAAAGGAATGTATGAAAAAAAATAATGGTAATGTCTTCAGGTGCAATCTTATGGTTCACGGTGATAACAGAACACGTTACACATCAACAGGCACCTGAAGGCATTTTCTCTATCATTCAATTTGCTACAAAGTTCAGAGATTATTTTGTAATAGCAAAATTTCAGTAAGTGCTTTTGGGCTTATAGATTCCAAAGACTCGATTACTACATTCTTACGTAAGTTTCACTTATCACAGATATATTTAAAGCTTAACATTACTAATTCTATTGTTCTGCACAGTTGTTTTTATTTAATTGTTGTTTTTCAGCGTCATCACACGCTGTTTTCCCTCTAAACGTTTGTTAATATAAATGTTATAAATTAATTCAGAAGGTGTCTCACCATGATCTTTAATTATTCTAAAACTTTGAAATTCAAATTTTATGATTGTTTTGTTGATTAGATAAAATTTTGTTGCGTCTGTACACAAAATGGATGGATGGACTATTAGAGTTGAGGAATTCAGGTCTATTTTTTCACTTCTTCCGTATGCCAGGTTTACTAATTTTACTATTTTTTAAGCCAATGATGCCACGTTTTCACGTTAAACATATGTTTTTATTTCATATTTTCATAGGGGGTTGCAGTTAGTTATTTCCATTTAAAAGTCGGCTGTCGAAAATATTTCAAGCTAGTTTAATAGGAATATATGCCATTTGCTATTTCTAGAAAAAGAATGTTACAGGACCGTTGTATACCAAGATGCATTCGTAATTTCTAAGATAGTCTTAAATGTATTCTCTGAAAATTTGTAAATTTTAGTTTTCAATCTTTTTGTATCCACCATAATTTGCAGTTTGTGTTTTATTTTACGTATATGGAAAAACGTTAATTTGTTACATGTTTAAGAAACTTCTGATTGCAAAATTTTTAGTCAGATCGAATCTTGGTGATGAATGGTAAAGATACTGAATGTATACTAAAGCATATTCCAAAGTAGCAAGGTGGAGACTCAGTTTAGATGAAATCAGCCTATAATAGTACATTCAAGATCTTTCTTACCCTTAATGTACAAATAATGACTTATTTAACTTAAAAGATTAATGAAAATCGTATTTTGAGAGGTAATCTCCAAATCGGGCTACGTAATGATAAGTATTATTTCGAGTTACTAAGTGTACTAAGATACAAATTCTGTTCAGTTTCAATTAAACTGTACTATATAAGAAATGATTGATAATGCTAATGGTGTACTATAAGTACATTTATTTTTTTTTAATTCCGAGAGTAGCAGCAGCACATATTTGCTTGCTTTTCTTAAGTTTGCATTTGAAGTCAGTTTATTTATTAGCTTATTATACTTTTTACTTAGAAAATTAATTTCTCTTCTTATATTTCATTTTTTAATTCTGTGAAACGACCTGATATTATTTCTGAGATATGTTGCTAGCAGAATAAGTATTTGAAAAGAAAAAATCTTTGTCCTTTAATATACACTTTTATTTAACTTGTTTTGTTTCGTGTTTGAAGGGAGTGAATATTATAACTGGTTTTTCATTCACCTACTATTGTGCTAGAGCGTTGAAATAATGAACTCTTTTGTATTCTCGATGATAATAAACTATTTTAATATTTTCAGAGATTAATTAAAAATTAATAGGTTAATTTAATTAAATTTTGATTCAATATTCTCTTTATCCCCTGGTAGTGAATTTAAGAAAAGTGATTTGAAGAGCCCATAACATTTACAATATTGAATTACAAATTAAATACAAAAAAATAGAAAATTATTAAAATAAAAATTTTACTTTTTAGTACTCTATCGAAAGTGTGTTTTTTAAAACTCTTTTTATTAAATTTATTTCCTGCTCCGAGTTAAAACGTAAGAAAATGATGCTAGATCATTTTTATATTCACCCCTTCTAGAGAAAAACAATATAGTCAGTTTATTATCCTTAATATTTAATAAATATACAGGTTTCAAAGGGTCAAAATGTATGCTCCTGAGTGATAACTAGCTAAGGACTTAACTAATGATAGTTAGATTAGTTCAAAGTTAAAATAGGATTGAATTGAAACACAAAGTGGTAATTTTAACTGCTGTAAAATGAATATTGCAACATCCTTGTTTTCACCCCAGTAGATTTAATGAGTACCGATACAGCGAAAGCTGCAGTCCTTTGATGGAATCGATCCTGAACCTGCGACCCCACTGTTCCGAAGAGGAGATATTGCTGCCGAGACCCTACAGTTACTATAAAAATATCCAGAAAGATCATAAACGATTAAGGATTGGAGCTGCTACATTAACAACTTAAGACGAAGCATTTAAAGCATATGCTTGTTTTTTACTGGGAAGGCTAACGGCAGGCAGTAAGATCAAAGAAGCTACTTTCAGTTGGGAGAGAAAATAATAGCAGTTCCTTCAGAAGCATCCTGTATGGTTCAAAGTGATAACAACTAACGTGCACCTCAAAAGGCATCTGAAGGCGTTGTTACACTTTCATTCCATCGGCTACAACAGTTTAGATATTATTTTTAATATGGAAACATCAGTAAGTGAAGTACAGTCTTGAGGTAAGTTTCACTCATCAAAGTTTTATTTTAAAGCTTAAAAATACTCTATTGTTCTGCACCGTTGTATGTTATTCATGGTCATTTCTGAAAGTCATCATGCGCAAGTTTGTGCTTTCACTGTTGCATTTATATAATATGTTAATACCCTTCCGTTACTATGTGAGCATCCAGAGAGTTCGTTCAGGATTAAGGATAGGAGCTGCCGCATCAACAACTTAAGACGGACCTTTTAAGGCATATGTTTGTTTTGCACTGAGAAGGCTAACGGCGGATAGTCAGATGAAAGAAACTACTGTATGTTGGGTTTCTCAGTACAAGTCAAACCTGAAACGACGGATATATATATGGTGCAAGTAATTTATTATGGAGCAGGTGTAACTTTTAAAAATACATTTCAAACTGTAAAATATCAAAGTATAAATTCAAGCTTAGAAACATAAAAGAAATTATACACTCATTGAAATACGTTTTTCGCGTATTATTATCTTTAACATCGAATAGTTTTCATTTTATTAGCTTAGCTGATTTAGCGTTCTAAACAATGCCTGCATGCGTTCATTGACTGTGTTGAGAAATAAGTAAAAGTTGCAAATAGCTTTTTCTATGTTAGGTCTTTATCTCTAGCACAAACTATATTTTTATAGGCTGCTTTCAAATTCAATTTACATTTTGATATGGCTCGAAATGTAGTAAGAAAAGAACTTGTCAATAATATAGTTTTTAATAACAGTTTTCTTTCAAGGCATACATAAACCACCATTTAAATTATAATCAACAGTATAACCTCGGTTTAATATGACCCTAGTTTTCAGACAAAATGAATTTCAAATGTTTCATTTAAGAAATTTCTGGTGTTTACATTTTTTACTCATTTATTTAGTTTCCACTCTTACATAGATTTTTGAATATATCATCCTTTCTACTTAAGGTTTAAAATTCATCGGACAACTATGATCAAGGTAATGATAGGGCTTTGCAGGACAATCTGAATGTTTCACGATTAGGCAAGAAAATGGGACATGCAGATTCTCCGAGGCATTTTTTTTCATTATTGTTAGCTGGTAAGTAAATTAGGGAATAAAATAGATAGCAGAATCATCACATGGAATCAACATAGTTGACGATAATAACAGAAGACCTGACAGGCAGTATGCTCTTGATGGCACTTTTGCCCTTCCATTTCGTCTGCTGCAAAAATTCAAAGACCCGTTTCCGGACTTTCAGCTGCATCAATCACTTTCGGCTGAATTGGTTCCAAACCATCTCTAATCCATTCTTGAGGTAAGTTCCATTTATTAAAGTTTTATTTTAAAATTCAACAGTGCTTACTTAATATTTCAGATCATTTTTATATAATTGCTCGTCAATTATTAAAAGTGTGAATTCTCACACTTTGTAATCCATAATATGAAGGGTACAATTTAGTTAGCTAGAAGTTGGTCCTTTCTTTGCTTCCATATATTCAAATCTGAAAGTTGTTTCATTTGTTAGATACCATCAATAGATTCAAACGTCCTATTTTGAATTTACACTGAGAATATTTGGGGTCGATTTGGTAACAACCGAAGTATCTATTTATTTGAAAGCGCGTGTATGATTCCTTTCGTACAACTCCAGCAGATATTTCAACCTTTATTCATATATGAGGTCATCAGGATATTAATGTTGGAACTAACCATTAATGTTCTATAGCTTTTAATATTTATTACAGATTAAAAACAATTAAATTTATTAACAATGTGGATGCAAACAAAAGGAAGAAAATAATTTTGATTTTATGTAAAAAGCATGTGTATTTCAAGCACGAAATCCGAACTTGAATACATTTTTTGTCCGATTAAAATCAAACGCGCTTCACAGGCTAAATTTGAAGTTCGATATTCAGAAAGAAAAATTTCAGGTAACCATTGACATTTAAGCAGGTATTTAAGCATTATGACAGAAGTAATTAGTCAGAATCTTTGCGTAAGCTTTTTAAACGATATTTGCAATTTCTCAATTTAGGCTGGTTCTTTGCTACGCTGATAATTACATGGGATTCAGCGGTTTTTCATTTTTTGTCTCCTCCATTTACTATTTTAATTTTAGATTTTAGATAAAATAAAAAAATGAGATTGGAAGGTTCTGTATAGCTGTATTTGCCATCATATCCCCAAATTTAAAGTTTATAGTTTAATATCTCCTGACACATAAATAGATGAGGCATGAAATGACACTCCTCCAAAATCTCTAGGGAAATCTTTCGACTTGTCCGAAGAAAAGTAATTAACGCGCCTAGAAATGATTTACAGAATGTAACAGCTACATAGCTGTATATCTAGAAATAAGATTAGTAGGTTCTAACAGTTAAAAGCTAAACAGTCAGCTAAAGGCAGTTAACTCTTTGAGAGGCACTCGAATTTAAAGAAAAGTATCCTAGTTGCACAAAAATAATTTTATCATAAAACAAGCTTTTATTTGATTTATCTAACATAGAATGCAACTAAAAATGAAGGAAAATGTCTAACATCTTAGATGTGTATTAAAAGAAACATTTATCTCATACAGATATAATTTCATTATTGAAAAAACTATTAGCCAATCTTAATCACAATGGTTTCATAACGAAACTAAATTTGCTTTCTTGAACAAGGACTTAAGAAAAAGGACTTAATACATGCCCTTCCTTCTATTTTTCATTCAATAAGTGTTTTTTATTTAGTTCTATGATGCCATATGTCATAAATACTTTATGGAAGGTTTTAAGAGGTAGCTATTTCGACGAATATCACAATATTTCACTATCAAATATTGCACGATTTCTGAATTTTTCCTTTGTTTCACACACCAATCTAGAACATTTTTCATTGTAACTACAGGAAATAATTTAATTTATGCCATTTATCTTATTGTCTGATAGAACACAGGAATATGAAGTAAATTCTTCATATTTAAATCAGGTAGCACAGTTCTTTAAGTATTAAATTACTTTCTTTAAGGCTGTGGCTATCTGTTAAAGTTCTAAAGCAGTTAACATCAAAAAAAATTTAAATTCAGGAAACGTTTGAAGTTCGCATCTAAAGTAAATATCCTATGATTTATTTTCTTATTTGTCCATTTTAAATGCATTTCCTAAAAAGAAATGTCATCAGCTCATTTTTGGGCGTCCTTTTCGTCTGTTGTGAAAGAAGGGATAAATTTAACCATAAGTACGGTAAAACCCCGCCCAGCCTAGGCATCCGGGATTTTTAATAACCAATCTAACAACAACAACTTCCTAACCAGTTCACTAGGCGGACAGGGTGGAGCTACCACCTCAAGGAAATACCTTTAACCTCAACCAATCACCGTAGTCTTCTACAAAAACACCAATCCAATTCCAACCCTCTGTCCTATCAAATTTAGAAACCAAGAAAAAAAATTCAAAATTGGGAGAAACACATTCAAAAATTTTTGAAAAGTCAAAGATGATGGACTGATGTCGAAAAAGCAGCGTAACCACCAACAAAGAGATCCACCAGGGGAATTGTATTGGTTATCACTGGATGTGATTGGAAAAAGACCGTACAGAAATGAAGGTAGAAATTCTTTTCGAGCAATTCTTACCTCAATAGCCCATATCATAAAATGTATAGCCAATTATTCTTCTATATATATATATACAAACCAAAGCAGTAGGCAAGAGATTGTTACATTTTTAACCATTTTACGTAATTGCAGTGATGCTGCTGCCATATATTTATTCAAGTTTTGAGCTTCTTGTTCCCCTAATTACAGTGGCGCTACTATCTGTTATCCTGTTGATGAATGAAATATTCTTTAACTATTCAAACAAGTTCATGAGTCATTAACTTATGAAATCATTAAAATTCAAAGTTATTTCTCTGTTTCTTTTTCCTTAGGCCTTATAACAAACACCCGATTGCATAAATGTCTCAATGTAAATGGTTCATACAAAATGCTTAAAATAATGTATGTGTTCTTTACACCGAATGACTGAGGGAACAACAAACCTACTAGGTTCCGTTATAATTTACTAAAATGTTTAAAATATTTTCTCCTTAAAATTGAAGGACTGCATTTTACTAAAACTAGGTATCTGCCTTAGGTCCTAGAATCCTCACAATCGTCGAAAATAAAATCACAATTTCCATTTCGAAATCAAAAAAAGACATAAATATTCATTATGACAGTTACCGCTTTAATGCAGGCGTCGTCCTCATCATCTGACCGTGGTTCAAAATTACGAAGTCCGACCCATAACAGACCTCGTGTTGCTTCAAAACGGGACTTAATATAACTAAACTGAACTAACTACCGCTTTGATATGACGGGAGTTAACGAGATTTTTCAAAATATCGAAAATAAAATTGAATATCTGCCCGGATGAAAATAATAAACTTCATGAGCCTGATAAACACTTTCTGAATTAATTGCTTATGAACAAG
>BGPR01000949.1:152026-269848 GCA_013235015.1 Araneus ventricosus
GGCATACAAAAGTTAAGGAACATTTCGTAAAAACATTCGAAAAATTTCCAATTAATACAAAAACTATGTTTCGAAATCAGTTCTAGAGAATCGTGTGACATTCAATAGAGTATCATATACATATTACAGTGAAGATTCGGTCACGAGGGCAATTGGGGACCACCAGAAAGGGATGAAGGCGAAATGGAGTTTTACACATCCTGTTTCACAGAAAGCTGATAACGAGGTGTAACTTTTATCAATAGTTATGGTTTAATGTGCATAATGTTTATATGCATTTTCGTAAGCATAGCACAAATATTCGGAAGATATAAATGTTTCTTTAAAAAATCCCAAATTTTTCCAGTATGCTTTGTTTATAGCATGCAATTTTCATTCAAATTATCTGACATTTCAGAACACTTGATAATATGTTACAGAAGTATTGTATTAAACTTTTGAAGTAAATACGTTGAATATTACAGGAAATATGAGTGTTGTAATAAATAATTTTTACTACGCATGCGAGACGCAGAGGAATTTTTCTTTCATAACTTCAAAGCTAGATATATAGAGACTTTTAAAAAAATTCCAGTTGAATCCCATCAAAATTCATTCAAAATATGTCGACATTTCAGTGAGGTGAATTTCCATTTCTCTTTAAGAGAAGCTAAATGATGAGGGTTCTAATAAACTGATATTTTTTAATTTTGAATCTTCGAACAGTAACATTGAATTTTAGTAAAATTGAATATCCTGAATGCCATGAACACTTATAAATTAAATACATTATTTAAATTGTTTTTCTCGAGATACCATCTGACCAACCTCTGTCCTATCAAATTTAGAAACCAAGAAAAAAATTTTAAAATTGGAGAAACACATTCAAAAAATTTTTGAAAAGTCAAAGATGATGGACTGATGTCCAAAAAAGCAGCGTAACTACAACAGAGAGATCCACCAGGGAATTGTATTGGTTATCACTGGAGTGATTGGAAAGACCGTACAGAAATGAAGGTAGATATTCTTTTCGAGCAATTCTTACCTCAATAGCCCATATCATAAAATGTATACAATTATTCTTCTATATATATACAAACCAAAGCAGTAGGCAAGAGATTGTTGGTCATTTTTTTAAGCATTTTACGATTGCAGTGATTCTGCTGCATATATTTATTCAAGTTTTGAGCTTGTTCCCTAATTACAGTGGCGCTACTATCTGTTATCCTGTTGATGAATGAAATATTCTTTAACTATTCAAACAAGTTCATGAGTCATTAACTATGAAATCATTAAAATTCAAAGTATTTCTCTGTTTCTTTTCCTTAGGCCTTATAACAAACACCGATTGCATAAATGTATCAATGTAAATGGTTCATACAAAATGCTTAAAATAATGCATGTGTCTTTCCACCGAGATGACTGAGGGAACAACAAAACCTACTAGGTCTTACTATAATTTACAAAATATTTAAATGTACTCTTTAAAATTGGAAGCGGTCCATTTTACTAAACTAGGTATCGCCTTAGGTCCAGAATCCTCCAATCGTCGAAAATAAAATCACAATTTCCATTTCGCAATAAAAAAAAAAGACATAATATTCATTATGACAGTTACCGCTTTAATCAGGTCGTCCTCATCATCTGACCGTGGTTCAAATTACGAAGTCCGACCCATACCGACCTCGTGCTTGTTCAAAACAGGACTTAATAACTAAACTGACCAACTACGCTTGATATGAGCGGGAGTTAACGAGATTTTCAAAATATCGAAAAATAAAATTGAATATCTGCCCGGATGAAAATAATAAAACTTTCGAGCCTGATAAACACTTTCTGGAATTAAGCATGAACAGGAAAAAGATATCTTTGCTTCAGCTGATTTCTAAATCCGTCAATTTCTCTTATCTCACTTTGTGGGTCAATGAGACAGAAGATTATTTATCAGCGAGACTACTGGTATAAGTTAGGAACATTTCAGTAAAAACATTCGAAAAATTTCCAATTAATACAAACTATGTTTAGAAATCAGTTCTAGAGAATCGTGTTGACATTCAATACAGTATCATATAACATATTACAGGAAGATTCGGTCACGAGGGGCAATTGGGGGGGGGGCCCACCAGAAAGGGATGAAGGCGAAAATGGAGTTTTACACATCCTGTTTCACAGAAAGCTGATAACGAGATGTAACT
The DNA here is from genome assembly GCA_013235015.1 of Araneus ventricosus. Classification (NCBI taxonomy): domain Eukaryota; kingdom Metazoa; phylum Arthropoda; class Arachnida; order Araneae; family Araneidae; genus Araneus; species Araneus ventricosus. Next base: position 154,201 of record BGPR01000949.1, read on the forward strand.
TTTATCAATAGTTATGGTTTAATGTGCATAATGTTTACATGCATTTTCGTAAGCATAGCACAAATATTCGGGAAGATATAAATGTTTCTTTAAAAGATCCCAGTAACATTGAATCTTAGTAAAATTGAATATCCTGAATACCATGAACACTTATAAATTAAATACATTATTTAAATTGCATTTTCTGGAATACCATTCGAAGATTAAAGTTTAAAAAATATCAGTTTGTGCAAGAACCCTCATAATTTAGGTTCTCTTAAAGAGAAATTGAAATTCACCTCACTGAAATGCCGACAGATTTTTGAATGAATTTTAATGGGATTCAACTGGAATTTTTTAAAAGTTGCTCTATATATCTAGGTTTGAAGTTATGAAAGAAAAATTCCTCTGCATCTCGCACATGCGCAGTAAAAAACTATTTAGTACTAACACTCATATTTCCTGTACTATTCAACGTATTTACTTCAAAGTTTAATGTAATACTTCTGTAACATATTGTCAAGTGTTCTGCAAATGTCGAATAATTTAGATGAAAACTCTGTATGTTATAAGCAAAACACATGCGGAAAAATTTGGGATTTTTTAAAGAAACATTTATATCTTCCCGAATATTTGTGTTATTCTTACGAAAATGCATGTAAATATTATGCACATTAAACCATAACCTTTGATAAAAGTTACATCTCGTTATTATACACTCCATTTTCGCCTTCATCCCTTTCTGGTGGTCCCCCTCCCCAATTGCACTCGTGACCGCTTCACTGTAATATGTATATGATACTCTATTGAATGTCACACGATTCTCCAGAACTGATTTCGAAACATCTTTTTCCTATTAATTGCAAATTTCTCTCATTTTACGAAATGTTCCTTAACTTTTGTATGCCAGTGTACTTGATTGAATTTGCATTGAAGATAAAAGAAATCCATGATTAGAAAAAGAAACATGTTTTAAATCGTTTTGATTCTTAGAGCAGTGCTCGAATATTAGATTTTAAATTTTTCATATAAATTTAATCAATTTATTTTGTAACTGTGCCTCCATTAAAAATATTTTGCGCGTGACTTCTTGATTTTATTTTTGAATTGAAATATTTTTATAAAGCAAATAAAAAAGTTCTATGGCAAGGTTTTTCAAAATTTTCAAAAATTTAAAGGAAATAATCTAAATCTGCTCTAATGCATTTAAAGAAGCGAAAATAAAATTTTAAAAAATCATTAAAAAATATTTGCAAATTGAAATATTTTTATGCAATATTTGAATTTCTTTTGGCAGTCTGTAAATGCATTTGTACCATAATTAAATAAATCATTTTTAAATACGAGTATTAATTTTGTACTAAAATGTTATATTTTGTTTTTTTCTATGTAGACAGCTAAAAGCGGTGCAGTAAATAAAATCAACATATTCGTCTGTCTGGAATGTCTACTTGTTTTGAAGAGGAGAGATATGACATTTATGGTGTGACACAAAAACCCTAAATGAAATATCTCTCACCATTTAAATCAAATGCTATTCAACTAGTGGAATTCAAGTACTATTCAACCTGTGTTTCCTAGATCAAGCTTCAGACGAAGTAAAAATAATCCCTTTTCGGCAAGCTTGAAGGCAAAGGTAGATTCCTTCACGTTAATGTTACAAAGTCATGAAATACGAGGACAATTCGGAAACTAACCGCCGTTTGGGCGTGGCGCTGGAAGTACGGTTCGGAGCGCCCTCAATCGAATGCACGAGCAATCTGTGATTCAGTAAGCTTCCAGTCGGCGAGTGAGAGTGTCATAGAGCCAAGCGTTTGTTAGTTATAACGTGACAAAATGTGTGCCTCAAAAGAAAATCCCGCCAAATGTGAGATGCGAGGAGTGATAAGATTTCTTTGGGCCAAAAAACTGTCAGCAGCGGATATCCATCGTGAATTGTGTGCCGTATACGGGCCAAACATTATGAGTGAAGGTGTAGTGCGTCAATGGATACGCTTTTTCAAGGACGGAAGAACAAATATCCATGACGAATCACGGAGTGGAAGGCCGTCTGTAGTGAGTGCTGATCTCATCAAAGAAATCGATGAAAAAATTCGTTTGTTCCGTAATTTCACAATCACCCAACTTTCAGAACATCTTCCTAACATTTCTCGGACAGTTTTGTATGAGACAGTAACGGGAAAATTAGGCTACCGGAAGGTCTGTGCTCGATGGGTACCAAAAATGCTCACGGAGATCCACAAAACCAGTCGAATGGGCGCTGCCTTAAAATTTCTTTCCCGGTACCACACGGGTGGGGAGGACTTTTTGAACAGAATAGTGACTGGTGACGAAACTTGGGTAGCGCATGTCAATGCGGAGACAAAACAACAGTCTATGGCATGGGGTCATACCGGTTCTCCAACCCGGCTGAGGAAAGCCCGTCAAACTTTGTCAGCGAGGAAGCTGATGGTTACAGTCTTTTGGGATGCTCAAAGAATCTTGCTTATCGAATTCATGACACATGGAACAACAATCAATTCCGAAGTTTACTGTCGCGCGTTGAAGAAACTGAAAAGAGCCATCCAGAACAAGCGTCGCGGCCTACTGAGTTCTGGGGTTGTGCTTCTGCACGATAACGCGCTCCCTCACACTGCTGTAAAAACAGGAGAGGTTTGCTCAAATTCAAATGGGATGTGTTTCAACATCCTCCCTACAGCCTGGACTTGGCTCCTTCTGATTTTCATCTGTTCACTGCAATGAAGAAGTGGCTTGGGGGACAGCATTTCGCTGACGATGAGGAACTTAAAAACGCTGCGACACATTGGTTAAAATCGCAGGCGGCCGCTCTTTATGCAGAAGGAATTGGTAAATTGGTAAAACGGCACGACTAGTGCTTGAATAATGGGGGAGACTATGTTGAAAAATAGAGGAGAGTTGTACCTTTGATATGTAAATAAATTTTTTTCTCCTCTGTGCTGGTTTGTTTTTTACAACGATTCGGAGGTTACTTTCCGAATTGCCCTCGTATTACATATTGATCAATACAGACATAGCCAATGACTTTATTGTTTCTACACATTGCAATATTTACGCTGTGATTCTGTGTGTGTGTTTTCATGTCATTTAATTTTTTGCTATATCAAGGTTTTATCATTCCATTTTTCATTCCAAAAAGTTATGATAGATTTATCGGTCAGTACATTGGTCAATTTTTTTATATCTCAACACATAATCATTCAACAGATAGGAGTAATAAAGAAATAATCTCAGCAGTGCAAATATCTCCTAGATAACATTAAGCCAGCCTATCTGAAACAGTAACAAGAAATTGACTCTTGGCACGAATGAAGAAATACACTAGATTTAAAAATTAATTTATTTATTCTAGGTTACAATATAATTCTGCGAACATTACTTTGGCATATGGTAAAATCACATGACATGGAAACACTTAAATACTACTAAAATGGGCTCATTTAGAGAACTCCCTGGTTACAGAGATAATAGTCACTAAATTCTTAACATATAAGAGAATGAAATTATTAAACATTGTGTGTGGCAAATTTAATACGTGTTTTTAAAGCATAGGATATGAATGCAGCCAATTTGAACAGTAAATTTAAATCTCCATCGACGGTTAAAACCAAATACTCAGGCAGAAAATCCCAAACAATTTTAAAGTTAAGGAGATATTTTTCAATAGTAAAAAGGATAAAGGAAACTCTTATTTAAATATCTATCGATTTTGGCTACTTTATATCGATTTTATTAAACAAATCATGGTCCCGCCATGTTTAGTTAAATATCAAATTAAAGTATTCTGTCAAAAAAACCTATTATCAAATTAACTATTAGAATTATTTGATTAATTAAAATTAACTATTTACTTAATTAAAGTTAAAAATTAATTGTTACAAAACTTCACTAAAACCTTTTTCATGGCTCATACTGTATACCAGTAATCTTTATCTTATAATTATCTAATAATTATATTAATTTAAATAAAAGTCACTGTGGCTATGTATGTATGTTCCACATCTCCTCATAAACCACTGGACTGATTTCAACCAAACTTTTTATTTAAGAAAAGAGAAAGGTCACCTTCACCTTTTCAAAGCCTAAAAGATGCTTAAAATTTCACTTAATTAAAAATTAAGCAAGGCATTTTTCCGCGATGTCTTTCATTTCCATAAATTTTTTTCTCTCATTTTAATATTTTTTTTCAAAATTAATTTTAAACTGAATTCGTAACAATATTCTTGTTGATCAAAAATAATACGAAGAACTGTTTCCAGAAGGAAGAATGCTAAAAGAAAATTTTAAAAATAGACGATTTAACAATTTATATCGGGACCAGCTATTGATTTATTTTCAAGCTTTAAATTAATGAATAATTAAATAGTTAATTTAATTGTTTCAAAATATTCATTAAAAACTTTCATTGACTTTAGTAATTGTTAACAAAATTTGAAGTACCTATGTAACAAATAATAACGTATGAAGAAAAACGGATGTTTTTAAAAATTGTCTGGTTCAATTGATATTCTCATTTTAATTGAAAGCGTTTTAGATCAGAAAAGGAATTTGTGTATAATAATATTTATACAATAGTAATTTTTACATTGAAAATATTAAACATGAAAACATTTTAATCCGGAGCAAAGCCAATTATATCAATTAACAGTTATAATTAACAAAATTTAACAAAGATATTAACTATAAATTAATTAGTCATAAATTAATTATATATTATACCGTATAAAAAAGTGAAAGTGAATGCGGTTGATGGGAACTCATAACTTCTAAGTAATTCTTGCTGTCAAAAAACTTTCAATATAAAAGTAGTTTGTTATGATAAGGTGATAGTTCCCCTAATTGAAATTTTCTTTTTATCTTCAATCTTAACGAAACTATGGGGAAATGATAAATTGGGGGGGGGTATTGAATATTGCTTTTCAGCTCATAACTTATAAGCAATTCTAGCAGACAAAAAACTTTTAGTATAAAAGTTGTTCGTTATCATAAGGTGATAATTCGCCTAATTGAAAATTTTTTTCTATCTTTAGTCGTAACAGAGCTATGGGGAAATGATAAGTTGGGAAGGGGATTGAAAATGGCTTTTTATCTCATAACTTCTAAGAAATTGTGGCTATCAAAAAAGTTTCAGTACAAAAGTTGTTTGTTGTGATAAGGCAATACATTCGCCTAATTTTAATTTTCTTTCTATCTTGAATCGTAAGGGAATTATGGGAATATGAAATTTTCAATCCCCCACCATTTCCACCCCCTTTGAGCTGGTTAGCCCATCTGCGAAATCGGCTGAGATTTTCACTATCCTTACAACATATCCGTCGCCAGTTAAAGTCTAATCAAAATTACTCTAGTTATCGTGTTTACAAAATAACACGGCCCAAAGCGTTATGCATATACTTCTCTGCTAATAATAATAAGGAAAAGAACATTTTGCCCTCTATTCTCATAAGTATTGGAGCTACAAGAATGAAAGAGGGTGGAAGAAACTGCAAATGACGAGAGCTTTCCAACAAGGGGTAACATGCTTAGGTCAAAACGTACTTTAAGTTAGGGGGAGAGGAGGGGAAGGGTGGGAAGATCACTTTTCAGCTCATAACTTCTAAGCAATTGTAGCTATTGAAAAAGTTTAAATTCAAATATTGTTCGTTATCATAAGGCAATAATTCGCCTAATTTGAATTTTCTTTCCATTTTCATTTGTAAAGGAATTATGGGAAAATGAAAATTTCCCCCCCACACCATTTCCACCCCCTTTGAGCTGGATAGCCCATCTACGAACTCGACCGAGATTTTCACTATCCTTACAACATATCCCAAGCTGGTTAAATTTACATCAAAATTACTCCAGTTATCGTGTTCACAAGATAACATGGGAAAAAGCGTTATACATATATATATATATATATATATATAAACTTTTTAACGAAGGGTGGTTTTGGGTTCTAGGGGTCATGATCGGTGAAGATCTGCAGAAATTTTCCGAAAGTCGTGTCATGAGAACCATTGCAATAGGTAGAGTTCCTATAAGGAATCTACCTAAAATCATATGTCAAATATTCTGATTGTTCCTGGGAACAGCTGCGAACTATGAAAATTTTGATAGCTGGCGTGAGTATAGGAGGTAAAAGAAAAATGAAATTTATCCCTTTCTCGCACAAACACGTGTAATATCAGAGGAAGAATGAAAATAATGGCATTTTTTAAAAATTGAATTTTGTTTTTCGAATATTTTCTAATTACTTTGTACAATAGTTTGAACAAAAACTTATATGTCCATTTTTCCCTTAGTAGTTGTATTTTATAAATAATCTCTGTACATACTGATCATAGACGCAATAAATTTTGAAGTGAAATTCGAGTAAGTTAATAGTTAGACAAATAAAGATATAGATAAATTTTCTGTATTATTACATAAAGCTTCTATCATCACAAGCAGGTAGATGAGTGAGGATAATTACATGAGCCAATGTTTAAAATATTAGATATCTCGGAAAACTTGATGAAATTATAAAGAGTTTGAATCGTGCTGAGAATATATTCAATATAAAACTTCTTTAAGTTATATTAGTAAATTCTAAATAATAATTAGCCTTTGGCTTCAAGTAAGTAGTTCAAGCAAATTCAAGGAATAATATAGCCGAGTTTAACCGTCTGAAGATGGGAAGTGAATGCTTGTTTCGAAGGGGGGAAGATGAGGGGGATAAGTGACTATGATTGTAAGCTATTCCTTTTCATCTTCCTTCCTTTGCATCAAGCAATTGCATCTGTTTCTGTCGCTACCATTCTGAAGGAAGTAAATGTCAAGGACTACAGATTCAACAACTAGGATGTAAAAGCCAATTTGTATTTTTCTAGACAGATAGTGAAGAAAAATAATTTTATGATTCCCTCTATTTAATTCCAGTGTATCCCATTGAATTCTACCGAAAGTGAAACTATAACTTAAATATCTGAATTCTAGAGACTGGGCAAGCTCACTCAAGAAGTAATATAACCGACTTTAACCGTTTGAACTGGGAAAGTGAATGCTTGTTGCGAAGTGAGGAAGATGAGGGGAGAAGTGACTATGATTGTATTTACTTCCTTCTCGTCTTCCTCCCTTTGCATCAAGCACAGTTTCGCTTGGTACCATGCTCAAGGAAGTAGATGCCAAGGACTACACATTCAAGAATATAATTCATCTGCCGTGCAGCTAACAAAGACGTAAGAAAATGGATGCTCGGTTCGAAGCAAGAAGATTAGGAGCTAAGTGACTATGATTATAAACATTAAGCTCTTCGTCTTCCTCGTTTGAATTCAAGCAAGTTCCCCTCGCTAACCTGCAAAATGAAATAGTTGTCTAGGATTATAGATACAAGAAATATGATTTAAACTGGAGTGAATTCTTCAAAATGAACTATGATGTAATAGCTATTTCGCATTTTGCTGGACAGATGTTGGTAAATTAAATAATTTTATAAATCGCTAATTAATTCCACTACATTTCTTTCAATTTTACCAAATTTAATGTGGAACTATTACTTTATTGTTTGAACTCTAACACCTTGATCAATTTTACAGCATTCTTTGTGGAAGATATACAATTTCCCGGCGAACTTAATGCCTATATGCCTCTTGAAAAAGAATACAAAAGAATTGCTAATAAATAATCATGGTTATATAAAAATATTTTAAATGTTTGTTTAATAAAAGATTGGTACTAGATTGTTAACAGAATATATAGTTTTTTGAGAAGGATTATTATTTATCGTCAAATTCAGGGTCTTGTATCCTTAACTACAATTACTTCCATACAAATGTGTCTTTAAAATTGAATCATAATGTTCTTTCAAAGGCTGAATGTTTTCTCCTAGTTACCTTTGCATTATTAAAGTCCAAATCAAAAGCTACACGAAGGCTATTTTGGGAAGGACCACGTAGTTTTTAAATGTGTTCAGTTGAAAAGCACACCTTCGCTTCAAACACTCCTCAGAACTTTCACACCAAATAAACGATAGGATGTGGACTTTCAAAATTTCATAATTGATGTTAAATATTCGATTATCTTTTGCAACCATACTTAATTTTTCCATTTTAAAGTTTTCTTTCCCATCTGATAGATCACATTTTATCAGTTTAGATGGTTTTGAGCTATTACCCATCCGTTCATTACCTACATTCTTAAATACGAAAAGTATACAAACTTATTACTCTATTGAAAGTTTTTATTCCTAGTATTGGGGTATTTATTATTAGCTGTTATAAAATTCAGATTACATTTTGAAATGGGTAAAACCTAGCACATAATGACTTGTGAATTATATATTTAATAGCATTTTACTTTTAGGCTAGATATGAAAATGTTATTTATAATTTATCATTAAAACTTCTTAACAATGCAAGTTGCTTTCAGTACAAGGTGGTCATAAATTATTGGACGCATTTCAAATATTAATAAAAAAAACTTATAACGTTACAACTACGGGGGTTTTTTAAATGAGAGAGCATTTGAAAAAGTTTTTTAGATAGATAACGCGCCGTTAGGGTGGTCTAGGGGGTCGTAATTATTGGACAAGTGAGCCATTTTTGAGAGCCATTATCTGCGAAACTTTTAAAGCTAGAAGAAAAATAAAAGCCTGAATTTGTAGGGAATTTTACGTTCTTTAATTTGTTAAATAAATTGTAATTCGAAAACTGAATAGTTTTCGAAATATTAAAAATACTAAAAAAGGAAACCAGAAAACGCGCATCGGCTTCTGCTGATCGGTAGCCATTGCGTATGGAAATCTCTCGGTGTAGAAAATTTAGAACGCCGTAATAGTACGCCACATATTTGAAAAAAAAACTTCTTATTTTCTCTCATTTAAAAAAAATGTACTTGTAATGTTATTAGGTTTTTAAAACTATTTTTTTGAAATGGGTTCAATAATTTATGACCACCCTGTATAACCCTTTTGAAGTTCTCTTCAAAGAGTTACTGACACAATGTGAATTAAAAATTGGAAAATCGTCCTATCTTTGCAGATTAAATGCTGATTTTGTATTCTCTTTGACAATTCACTATCGCCTTCTACTTTTTAGCACACTAATAAAATTGTGTTTTTAAAAACTGTTTTCATGAAATTTATTTTCATTTTGGACTCTTAATCGATTTTGACTACATAATTCTTTCTACTAAATTTTTAGAATATCATAGAACCATTTTCACTTTCGTAATTAAAATTCCTTTAGGGATATTCTATATGGTTCACAATTAGAACAGAAAATGTGACATACAGATTGTCAAGTTGTACGATTATTATAAATTATTAAGAAAACTGAGACGGAAAGTAAAGGCGGTGCCTACAGGGGCATTCTGCGTGGTTCAAGATGATAAAAGAAGACCCGACTATGCAAGATCCTCTTAAAGGCACTTTTGCCATTTCATTTCATCTGCTTCCAAAATTGAAAGCCTGTTTCCGATAATTCATCTACATCAACCGTTCCCGATTGCATTGATTCCAAAGAGTCTATATTCCGTTCTTCATGTAAGTTCCATTTATTATCGTGTTACTTTAAAATTCAACAGTACTTACATTATAGTTCAGCTAATTTCTATATTATTGCTTGTCGATTATGAATGTTATCCCTCACATGTTTGTATCCTCATTATTTTCTTAATACAAACAATATATTTCCAATATCTAGAAGTTTATGCTTACTATGAATCTAAATTCAGATCTCAGAATTAGTTGATGGATTAGATTAGAATCCTATTGGAAACTACACCAGGCTATTTAGAACGTTTAGATAACAGCAAAATTTTAAAAAAATTGTAAATCAATTTATATGAAAAATCTCAATTGATTCCTAACACTTACGAAGCATCTGAAAACTTTCACATTCATGAATTTTCATTTTTTGAATAGTGGTGGGGGTCTTCGAAAATGCATCCTTGCGTGTGATTGGCAAAACGCGTTTGAGGGATAGGGTGGTAGAAAGTCTGTCTATTCAACTCTTATTTCATTATAACCCATATCGTATTATATTGAACTAGTTCATCTTTCATATCATATACAAATCAGGAGAGGGTTTCATTTTGCGTCTGTTCTCCGTTATTGCAGTCGTGCTGCCATCTGTTACTCTGATTTTGAATTAAGTGCTTTTTAGCAGGGTCGGCCGGAGGGGGGAGCGAACGGTGCCACCGCACTAGGCCCCGCGCAGCTGACTGACTTTGCAAATTAGAAATGTCTTCTTATTGTTTCTTGTTTTAATCCAAATATATACATGTATACGGATTGAAATAAAAAAATAAGAAGAAGTACGAATATGTGCGATATGTGCACATTTCATGTCGTCGGAAAGATAATTATGGAGAATAGTGAAACCTATAGACGGTGGACTTTTTACCATCGTCGAATTAAGAAAAAGATGAGTTAGTCCGATGATCGCAGCTTCAATAAGATCAACAAAGAGTTGTAAACGAAATATCGATATCAATGATCCTGGCAATTGGCCTGAAATTATAAATGATAAATTTAGAATTTCTATCATACAAAAAGGTATGACATAAGTAAAAAACTACGATTTCCCCAATGATAAAATTAGCAGAAGTTTTTCTGAAATTATTTAAGAAAATGAAAGAATGAGGAACATCAAGAACGAAGATGAGATGGTTATTCTCCTCAAAATACAAAGATGCGACATAGTGCCATTCTTAAAATACCACCTCTTTGTGTTTAACCGGACTTCATGTTCGCGATTACAAAGTCACGAAAGATCAGAATATCATTTGCAAGATATACATATATAAAATGTTACAATTTAAAAAGAATTTCAAACGGGGAAATAATATAACAGAAGACATAAAAAAATAACTGAAAACGAAACACAGTGCTTAAAATGTGTTTATGAATGAATAGTGGCATCAATTTTATATTTATTAGAGCATAATTAGGCATTCAAGGAAAATAGCGATGCTTCATATAAACCATATTAAGGTAATTTCTTCGATCTCATAGAATTACTTGCAATCAATGATAAAATAACATTTGGATCGTTGTGTGAAATCAGCATCGCATTCCTATTTATTTCATAGAATACAAGATGAACTGATAAAAAGTTTTGGCTGATAAAAAAGCTTTGGCTAAAAAAATTAGAAAGTAAATACTATCCTTAATCCTTAATAATATAATAAATGCGAAAGTGTGTCTGTCTGTCTGTTTGTTACGCTTTCACGACCAAACTACAAAACCGATTTGGATGAGAATTGGCAGAGTTGTAGCTTGAAACCCAAGAACGGACATAGGCAAGGTGAAATCACGTTAAATTAATTATTTTTGACTACAGACAACAATGAAATAATTAACAAAGCCCATTGACTCACCGATTCTCGATGAAGATTATTTTATTTTTCAATCAACTGTCACGTGATCCTTCAGGAATGCGAAAACATGTGGAATAAATTATTTTTAAAATCAATTATCACGTGATCTTTTTTCCGCTATAACTTCGGAGCAAATTGTCCGATAAAAATTATTTTTATACCATCTTAAAGTCCAAACTTTTACCTTTTCAGTGATATGAATTTTATTTCTGTGACATTTTCCCTTCAATTGTTATTAATTTTTTAAAGTTTAATAACTTTAATTACGTGCGGACGATTTGGAAATAACGCAAATTTATAGCTACTCCGTTGCAAGGCGACGGTTAGACTTTGAACAATTTACCTTTATTTCTGAAAATTTTGCTTATCTTTATAAGGCTTTATCTACAAAATAAGGCAGAAATCGCATGTATTTCTCTGTCGGTCGGTCACAAGAACTCCTCCTAAACGGTGAACGGTAACGATATGAAATTTACACACGACATTCTAGAGCATATTTCTAGGTCAAAGGTGCTATTTCTAACTTTCAGAGTTAATTAGTTCTTAAGATATTTAATTAAATAACGAAAATTAGCCTCTTTTAAGCCTAATGCTTAGACGTTTTTTGCCAATAACTACTGACCCATTTATTAGATAACAATTATTTTTATGCCAAATTAAAGAGCAGAAAATTATCTTTCTAAAGATGATAATTCCTTTGCGATGAAGTGTTTTCTCTGATTGTTATAAAGGTTTAAAAAATATTCTTAACGCAATTTCTAACAATACTTTTTATTCTTATAGAAATAAATTCAAACCAAATTACTGTTTCGGGCGCGGGCTTTTGCCAGTGTTAAAGATAATATAAGAAAATATAGCTTTGTTTGACCATAAACAACAAAGAAGACTTTACACTTCCGTTTTCCAGTTGTCATAGGATTTAAAGCTTTTAATACGGTTACACAGTGATTCAATGACGTTAGTGAATTAATCTCTCGATGTTTTGTTTAATTTTTACTGTGAGGTATTACAGAATATACATCTGTAGATATGGTAATGGGCATTAACAAGGAACATCATATCCTGTAGAGCTCTTCAACATCTTAGAACTGTCAGGGGCACCTTTCGACAAGCCGAGATTGAAAGTCGGTGTTCCAGTACTACTAATACGTAACCTCGATATACCGAGATTAAGCAATGGCACACGGCTACAAAATTACACACTTAGGTCCAAACGTCATGAAAGCTACTGTTATGACTGATATAGGGAGAAGAGAGAGAGTTTTAATTCCACGCCTACCGATAATACCGAAGGATTTATCATCTCAGTTCAAAAGGTAACAAATCCCTTTTAAAATAGCATTTGCCAGGCCAGGGCCAGACACTGAAAGTGACAGGCGTACATTTGGAAAAACCATATTTTTCGCATGGGCAAATACACTGAAGAGACAGAAAAACTGGTACACCTACCTAATATCGTGTAGAGCCCCCACGCACACACAGAAGTGCCGCAACACGATGTGGCATGAACTCGACTGATGTCTGAAGGTATCTTGGAGGCAATTCACACCATTCGTCCTTCAGGACAGTCCACAAATCCATAGGAGTGCGAGGTGGCGGAGATCTATTCTCAACAGCATGTAGCAAAGCATCCCGGATATCTTCAATAATGTTCATCTCTGGGGATTTAGGTAGCCAATGAAAGTGTCTAAAGTCAGAAGAGAGTTCCTGGAGCCACTTGGTAGCAACTCTCGACGCATTGTCCTGCTAGAATTGTCCCAATCCGTCGGAATGCACAATGGACATGAATGAATGTAAGTGATCGGGCAGGATGCTTAAGTACCTGTCACCTGTCAGAGTCGTCTCTAGACGTATCAGGGGTCCCATATCACGCAAACTGCACACGTCCCATACCAACACAGAGGCTCCACCAGATTGAACAGTCCCCTGTTGACAAGCAGGGTCTATGGATTAATGATGTCGTCTCCATACTCGTACACGTGCATCCGTCCGATACAATTGGAAACGAGACTCATCAGACCAGGCAACGTGTTTTCTGTCATCAACAGTCCACTGGTAGTGTTGTCGGGCCCAGGAGAGGAGTAAAACTTTTTGCCGTGCAGTCAGCAACGGTACACGAGTGGGCCTTCGGCTCTGAGAGCCCATATTAATGACGGTCCGTTGAACAATTCGCACGCTGACACTTGTAGATGCCCCATCATTGAAATCCGCGGCAATATGAGGAAGTATTGCACGTCTATATCTTTTAAGGATTCGCGTCTGACGTCAATGGTCCAGTTCTTTCAAGGTCTGTTTCCGGCCGCACCGATGGCGGAAATTTGATGTTTTACCGGATACCCGATATTCACGGTACACTCGTGAAATGCTTGTAGGCGAAAATCCAAATTTCATCGCTACTTCGGAGATGCTATGTCCCATCTCTCGTGCGCCGATTATAACGCCACGTTCAAAGTCACTTAAATCTTGATAACCTGCAATTGCAGCAGCAGGAACTGATCTAATACATTTTTCAGACATCTGTTGTCTTATATAGGCGTTGCCGACCGCATCGGGTTACGATGATTGGTTGCATACCCCAGTTATTTGCAAACTCTCGCCTGTACGAGTTTTCTCTGTCCCAAAAGTTTATAGAATCTAGTAAAACATATGTTTTAGCAAAACGGAAAGGCATACAAACACCAATTACAAATATGCTTATTCAAACCATATGCGACTTGCATTCTTCGAAATATTTAGAAAAAATAACAATTATTATTTCAATTATATAGCAAAATGGAAATATTAGGTGTCCCAAAAGTTTATAGAATATATGACATTTCAACAAAAGGTGCCCTATACAATGTTCTTAATAGTTTAAAGTTTTTCCATTTCTCAGTACGACATTGTATACACGTTTTTCCATCGACATAATTAAGATTTGTAATATCTCTGGTTCCAAGTTGTACCATACACTTTCAATGGCTGTCTTCAAGGCATTTACTGAATAAAATTGCCCTCCATTCTCATATACCTTCCGAGACATAATGCCCCACACATTTTCAATTGGGTTTAGATCAGGGCTCATCGGTGACCACTCAAGAACAATAACATTTTTCGAGTTTAAATAATTTTTTGTAGCTTTGGAGGTATGGATGGGAGCATCATCTTGCTGATATTACCAATTTCGTTCCCCTATGTTTTCTGCAAATGGCATAATTGATTTTCTAGTGTTTCTATGTATTTAGGAGAATTCTGTCGGCCATCTAAAAAGGCTAAACCCACTTGACCGTTGAAATTGAAAGCCGCCCACACCATCACAGATCCACCACCACTTTGCCTACTGAAAAAGCTCTTGGGCTCTTTTCGCAAATCATGCCAATATTTTATATTCCCGTCAGGTCCATCGAGGTTACATTTTTCTTCATCACTGAAAAGGACAGAAATCCATTTATCGCCAAATGACATATGATTACGAGCCCATTGTAATGTCTTACTAATGTGAAGCTTTGAGAGTGGTAATCGGCGAGCCATTTTTGCGTGGATCATATAACCAGATTCTATAATTCATCTATGAACGGGGTTCTTGGAGATTTGCAACAGGAAAGCTCAGTAATTTCGCGAACCGACATTTTCTGACTTGAAAATCATTCTTTGTATCCGTCTATCACTGCGAATATCCGTCACACGTGGTTTTCCCGAACGAGGTTTTGGCTCATATGGCGTCTTACGAGTTAATACACGATAAATCATGCTTTTAGAACGATTTAAAAGTTTCATTATTTCCTTAACAGTCTTACAGAGCAATTTCAAATGCAGAATTTTACTCACTTCTTCATTGAAGAGATGCTACGCTTTAGGCATCTTCAAACGCAGAAGAAACGAAAGCTTTCCTTTTCTTACAACGTATTTATTAGGCTCCAGATCGACGTCATGATTACCGATACAATATCTGCATAAAATTGAATTTGTCTATAAACTTTTGGGACAAGTTATTTCAGTTTATTCCACGATTTAAAAATTGGCATTAAATATACGGGGTATAACTGCTGTTTTTTCAATTTAATAGACATAACATATCTATACAGTAAGTTACATCGAAATATATCATATACAACAAAAAATATAGGCAAAATACAAGATTCTATAAACTTTTGGGACAGAGTGTATATGTGGCGTGTTCACGTGTGTCCAGGCCACACAACTTCTACATCCGTGCAAATAACGTGGTATACAAAAGTGTATTAGCATAGATAAACAATTTGCATAACTATATCAGCATACATGTACAGTACACTAATGTCAGCCGTCCAATTAAGTATTATCAACTGTCAGAACTTTTACTTTCCCTTTTCAAAATGCAACAAAACATTTACATTCGTGAATTAAAAGAATAATAATTCAAATTCTTCGCGCACGAAGTCGCGGGTAACTGCTAGTATTTAAATAAAAAAGCTAAGTATTTTGCAATTTTATTAGATTGCACTCCAGAGCCTCAAGAACAATTATCTGTTATTTTAAGATACGTTAATGTGGTTGACTCTGAAAGTGATGTGAGTATACAAGTACGATTTGTTTGTTTTTAAATGGTAAAAGACTCGACAGGAAAAGGGTTGTCAGTCAAAATTTAAAGCCTATCAGGAAAAGAAGAATGATATTTGGGGAACATTGTTTAGACCAGTGGTATTATAACTAGTGTTACCATACGTCCGTATTTCAAGCTCACGTCCGGAATAATGTCCGAATTTACGCCAGTGAATGCGACGAGAAAAACTTGGTTGTAATAGAGAGCGTTTTCAAAAAAGCCAACGTCATTCCGCTAATGAAAGAAAATTCATTGTTTACATTCATTGTTGAAAAGTGGATGAGTCTCTTTATCCGTGCACCAGTTCAAACTGAAAATTAAAAGTTTTGGCAGTTTTTTATAATTCCTTTTAAATTAATGCAATTTTGAATTATCCAAACATTAATAAAAATTCTATATTTTTTGCATTCTGTCGTCTTAATTTTTTTACCACAAACTCTGTGCTAGTGTTATGAAGGAGGGTCGTTGGCAGACAGCTTTTAGAATTTAATACTATACTCTGACCCATCCTCCGACGTGTCCTTTCAACCAAAATATTATGGTAACCCTAACTATAACGGATCTAATATGAGAGGTCTTACATAAAGGTTTTCAAAAGCGCTTATCTTGCAAATAATTCCAAAGTACTATACACTCTGTCGAAGTCATAATTTGAATTTTGTTTTTACAGACATTTCCAAACCATCTTCTCTGCAAATTCATTTTTTGTGACTTAAAAAAGTGTATATATAATATTTTTGAAAGTTCTGTAAGGTGCTGGGAAATATTAAAAAGCTTCTCATATATCCTACTTTAAAACCACTGTCAGAAACGACGTGGGAATGTCGCTTCGAAAGTGTGGAATCACACTCAAGAACCATAATTTCTCTCTTTCTTCATTTCAAAATTCTTATTAATTTTAGTTATTTTGTATGACATACTGAATGAGATAAATATTGCTGGTAAGTAATTGGTACTGAAGTAACCAAATATAATTGGTCAAATTCTATTCAATTATTTTTTAAGTTCCAGATATTTCAAAATTCTAATGGACATTGGTATGAAAATTCACATTTAAAAGGCATTTTAAAAAATTTTTAAATGTATCACGTGCATTGGGATTCATATCTTCTTTTAATAACTGCAAAGGAAATAGTGGAAGAGTTAGTTAAAATTGACACCTGAGCAGTGGCGTAGCTGCAACTTTTGCCGCCGGGGCGAACTTGCAATATGCCTCTCTTTATTTACAAGTTACAACCTCAAAATAATAATCATAAATTTGAGGGAAAAAATAATTTATTAACTACGTAATTCGTCGTTTGAAGCCCTCAGTGAAATCGCGCGTCGCAATGTTTCTTTCATTTATCGGCAATTTACCGACAAAAGGCGAAATATATGAATCAATTATGTCATTTTTCTGCTTTTCTTAGTCAAAAAATTGTTTTCCTACATGTCTGATTTTACCGCCCCCTTCGAAATTCTGGTTGGGGCGGAGCGTCCCTCCGCCTCCTTGAACTACTCCACTGCATCTGAATATAAAAATAAAAGAACATGATGAAAAAAATAGTTTTGATTTTAAGGAAATAATCAGCTATTTCATCTGTCAAAGAATATTTCCAAATTCAATATTTTCTAGTCATAATCTATAGTGAATTTTTTAAAAGAAAAAATTCGAAATTTATCACGGATATGGGACTTTATATTAATTTCTATGTAATTAGGATGATATTCACAAGATGTCTGAAACCGCAGACTTAAATGCGACTTTGCAAGACAAACTGATTGCATTAATTTATTTAATGAAATCAAAATTTGTCGTCAAGTTTTGAATAACAGGATAACAATATTATAATATTTATTTAAAAATTAATTTTTCTGAACTGTATTCAAATTTTGTGTGTGACTGTTCTGAAAAAAATATTGACCTTATCTATGATCGTTGTATCTGCAGAAAGATCTTTCTCATCATTAAAAATAATATTTTTTTTACAATTTTTATAAAGTTAATATTTTAATTACCTTCAAAATCGTTCATAAATCAAATAATTTAACTATTTATGATTTTCACGGATTTCTTAAGTCCTTAATATACCAATCTGTGCAGTGTAATAAATAGGAAAATGAAATAAATTATTTTGTTTTGCGAAATTAGTTTTAAGGCCCCGCAAATAAACTTTGCACCAGGCCCCGCTTTTGTTCGGGACGGCCCTGCTTTTTAGCTATTTCGACCAGTTCATCGATCGTTAACCCTTGATATCACAAACTATTCGAAGTGATTTCCGTGTCTTTTTTCCCCTTATACCTTGTAAGAAAATAATGAAGTGAATTAACGACTAAATATAAATGGTTTATCAGAGGTGATGACAAATGTTGTGGGTATTCTTTTCTCCGAATGACCTAGAGAAATAAATCAGTCCAACAAGACTTTGTTAAAGTTTATTAAGACATTTTAAAGATTTAAAATTCATTTTCTTAAGAATCGAGGAACAGTATTCAAGTTAGACACGGTTTACGCCTTAATTAAACTAGAAACGATATTGAGACGTCTGAACATCCTTACAACCCCTGAACATAAAAATACATTTGTCATTTCATAGTCGAACAATATTTACGTTAAACACCTTAATCTTCATTACGACAGTAACCCCATTAATAAAACGGAATCTGACGAAATTTTACAAAAACTCGGAAGCAGAATTGAATACCTTCTTGATCTAAATAAACTCCAAAAACTTAACAGTTATAATTAACAAAATTTAACAAAGATATTAACCATAAATTAATTAAATTAATTAGTCATAAATTAATTAAAATTAATTTAAACTCTCTCTCCAAAAACTTAACACACACTGAGTTAATTGTTTATCAATGCAGAAGATGATTACCTGTGTTATAGCTTGTTTTCTGGAGCAGTCTATCGCTCAAATCTTCTTCATTGAACCTGGAAAAAAGGTGTTTTTATAGCTAACTATTTACTTCTATTTCACACTTTATGTCTTCATTTAAATATATCTAAAAAAATAAATTTATTGAAGCAGTTTAACATTTTAAGAAAAGCGTTTGCCTGACATTCCATAACCACATGAAATAACTTGATATATATCATTTTTCTTATAGTGTGTTGGAATGTAGGATAGTCTGGTGGTATAATGAATAAAACAGTATGAAGTAAATACTTTTGATTTAAAGTGGGTAGAACAATCCTTCAAGCAATCGCATATTTTCTTGAATACTATGCTATCTACTCTAAGTCAAATCTTAAAAACAACAGAAGAATTTAAAGAAAGAATTTCAAAAAAGTTTCAAGACCAGATCTAAGGCAAGGTTACTTTTAAATTCTTGTTTCCCTTAATGTGATTACAAGCCCAAAAATGAAATAATGTCAAAACATTTTGAGTCGCTCCCCCGTCTATCGAGAAAAATCAATTTTTCAAGTTAATACTTTTCAAACATATCCCGGACGTTTCAGCAAACAAAACATCATTTTACATAATACCCATTCTTCATAACATACTTCCTTTATCCTTTTTGCCCCTTCAAAAAACATTTGCGAAAGGTTTGGAACATGTGTTGATTAAAGCGAATGTTTCAGTTTGTGGAAATTTTTAATCTGAAAAGGAGCAAATAACATATATTCAGAAGTACATTAATCTCAATTTGTCTAAAATTATAGGTTATTTATTACTTAAATTGCCTTCTTAACATGAAACGCTATTCAACGACAGTGTCTTGAAACCCGAAGTACAAGAAATCAGAACCTGCGTAGGCACTGATATAACAGTAAGCGACTTTTGATTGTTAATGCATTAAGAAATAGAAGAAAGATTTCAGAATAATTTTATGCCATATTTTTTGAAGATAAATCCACTTTTTTCAATTTCTATCTAAGAAAGTTGGTGATTTATTTTATTATTATAAGCTTCTCATCATAAGTTGCAAAAAATTACGTATTATGATTTAAGAAAACAGCCTTTGTTTTTCAAGTTCCAAAAAAAGCTTTCTTGAAAATTTTGAAGTATTGCTATTGTCACAAGTGCTGGCATTACGTGTCCAGACTTGAAACATCTCAGAGAATGATTTTTCACTTAACCCTTTCTAAGGCCGTGGTAAGTATACTTATCACCATATTCATCAATGTTTAAATGCATTTTTTAAGGTTGGCATAAGTTCTCGTCAAATTTTTCGATGCAACAAAAATCTAGATGTTCCAATTTCTTTTTTTAAACCATATCCAAATGTCTGGACTTTATAATTAATTATTAATTAGCAAAATTAATTAAGAAAAAATTAATATCATTTGATACGTTAAATAAATTTCTTTTCTTAAATGAATCTCAACCCCAAAGCCATTTTGCTATAAAAATGGCTCTTTAAAGGGTTTGCAAAAGAGTGGTGCAGAAGTGTTTGTGGAAATAATGTAAAATCCTATAATAGCACTGATTTCGAGAAATTTTGATTTGATAATTTGACTGATATTTATGTTTATTCTTAAGAAACCATAGTCTTGCTTCTCCTGCTGTCATTCAACTTTCTTATGTAGTATATGAATTTTATATTTACCTGCGTCTTACCTTTTTCGTATATCTATGCATATTTTCAATTCTTGTTTTAAAATTTATTGAATTAAACAAGATTTTAAATACTATAGAGAATTCGAAAAAAACTGTCTTAAATCTGTATTAAAATTTAAAAAAATATACAGAAGGATGTTTTATAGGTACTTTTGTAGCATTATTAAATTTAAATAAATTATGCAGTAAATGAAAATATGTGAATTTAAATAAAATGTAATGTTGTTAATTTATACCTGAAATAATCAGTGCAATAAGTAAATAAAGGATGAAAGGAAATTGGCAATGATATTCATGATAATTTTTCTATGAATGATGTGGGAGAGGCCAGTTTCTATTACTTTGAAATAATTCAGGCTATTTCACAGCATATTTTAAATGCATTTATATATGAAAAACCCAGAGTGAGAAATTTTGTATTGATGAGCCTATTTAAAAGTGGAAAAACAAATTTTGGAAGTGCTTAGTGTAAGCTGTTTGAGGAAACAAATATCACTGTTAGTGTGGATAAGGGTAGATTGACCTTCTATCTTGGTCAAGCAATAGGAAAGAGATTTATTCTCTTTGATGATGTTAAATCCAGATCTTTAGGATCTGAAAACCTGTCTTCTAGCCCAGGGTTTTCAAATTACATGGCTAATTAATGATTTACGTGATCATATTGATGGACAAGTGGAGGTCCAGTTAGAAAACTTTCAGCCATTTTTACAAGTTTTTCCTTGTAGAATAATTACTTGTAACCATTATTAGATACCCCAAGGTCAAAAAGAGAGAATTATAGGCCCTATTAAAAGGATTGCGAGTCCATTTGTCCGTTATCATGGTGTTCAGAATATAACTAAGAAAACAATATTTATTGGACTTGTTCTCTACGATCTGTGACAGGATGAGCCACATACTTTTGAATTCCTGTACAAGAACAAAAGGAGGTGGAACAGAAGAGTAACTGTAAGTGTCTGAAGGTACCACGACTAAAGGTAAATTATCTCTATTTGAAATACTTTGCTTTGATTGCATTATTATTGGAAAAAGAAAATTTATTGTAAAATTTATTTCATTTCAGAAACCTGAGAAACAAAAAGCGAAAAGCAGTGAGAACGAACGAACCAGCTTGCCAAGGAGACGAGCCGGGAACGAACGAATCAGTCGGGAAGGAGATAAATATTATGCAAATATTAACTTGTAAATTGAATTTAAATAAAGGGAAAATTCCCAATGGTTCTTCTCTTGGATTGACTAGATTTAATCTAGCTTTCTTTAAATTGAGCTTTTAGGATTTCCCTATGTCTTTTTCTGGTAAGTACCTACTGAATGATATACAGGGTGGTCATAAATTATTGAACCCATTTCAAAAATTAATAAAAAAAAACTAATACTTTTACAACTGCGTTTCTTCTTTTAAAATGAGAGAGCAAATAAAAAAGTTTTTTTTTCAGATAGGTGGCGTACCATTACGGCATTCTAAATTTGCTACAGTGAGAGATTTCCATACGCATTGGCTACCGATCAGCAGAAGCCGATGCGCGTTTTCTGGTTTCCTTTTTTAGTTTTTTTAACATCTCGAAAACTATTCAGTTTTCGAATTACAATTTATTTAACAAATTAAAGAACGTAAAATTCCCTACAAATACAGGCTTTTATTTTTCTTCTAGCTTTAATAGTTTCGCAGATAATGACTTTAAAAAATGGGAGATGTCCAATAATTTACGACCACCTAGACCGCTGTAACGGCTCATTACCTATCTCAAAAAAAATTTAAAATGCCCTCTCATTGTTTTTAAAAAAGGAAGTTTTTACATTATTTGTTATTTTCTTATTAATTTTTCAAATGGGTGTAATAATTTATGACCACCCTGTATATATAGGTGCGGGCGTTGTACTTTATATTCCCAAACTTCTTCATTGCTTGGATACAGGTGTAGTAAAAAATCTCTAAATGCATCTGTAATCATTTCCTTTTCAATAGTATCAGACATGGAAATTCCGCCAACTGCATTACTCATCTTCTTTTTTCGAACAAAACTCAGAGCTTTCAGTAATTTCAGCCAAAAAATTATTATGGTGACACTCCATCTCTAAAATATATAAAATAGAATGTTTTTGAACTGAATTGAATAATCATTTTTAACTAATTAACTTTTTATATTCCACTCGGCCTTCATACATATCGTGAAGTACAATTCATCTTCAATGAAGAATTTCATTCAAAATGATATAAATTCAGAATTCTCAAACAGTAATTGAGCCAAAGAGTTAAAAGACCTGCAAGAGTTGACTCTTACGTTCTCAAACAGCTAAAGATTGATATTCGTTGATTTGTGACAGGAGAATAATCAACCTAATAAAAGTCTGAAGTGCACGTTTATTTCAGAGTTCCTGCGCTTCAAAGCTGTCTTTATTTGTTAAATTTTTAAAGGATCTATTAAATTTTCTTTAAAAAAATGTAAAAATTTGCATCATGCATTTTAACACAGCAAGTATTATAATTTTCAGCAGTACAATTTAATTTTATTTCTGAATTTTGTCTCAAATCTGTCCTCTTTTTTCTCATGATTCACATTTTTTTAACTTGCACTGCTTACGCTAAGTCAGAGAGGAAAAGAAATATTTCTTTTAACGATAGAAACAACAAAATAAGAAAATAGTCATAACAAAGTGCAGGGTATCGTATTAACGATCTGTAGCACCCTGAAGTGCCCCACATGGGCTAAAGTTCATTTAAATCTGTCCAATCAGTATATAAATATTTTTAGTCTTGTGTCAAACATGGGAAAGTGTATGACTTCAGCAAAACTGTTAGCCATATTCTCCTGTAGATATGAAGCGTTGTAGTACCAGAACTCTTATCGCAGGCAAGTTCTCTAGCTTCATTTTTATGCAGTTATCTCCAAATGTAATTTTTAAAAATTTTGATCACTTGATATTTTAAATTTTATTCCATGAGCATATTTTGATCATTTGTTTGGGATCTATGTATAATAGCGTCTGCGATGAAAAACCAATTTTCGATTCCACATTAAATTTTTTAAAACGCCTTTTCATATGCCTAGAGTATGTACTTAATGAAACTTATATTAAATTTTGTTTCTGCTGTGTTCGAAGGATTGGCACCACATTCTTAAAATTTTAAAAGGATTGGAATTTTTAACCGTAAGTAGGGATTCAGCAGTGGAATTCTGATTTTAGTTTGTTTTCTATGATTTATGTAACAGTTCTATATCTGTTTTCTTGTTTGTTTGTTTATGTTTTTTTAGTTTCGTTTAGTTTCAAAATGACAGCACAGTTCCGATTCGCGATCTTTTTCGAGTGAAACTGCGTCTGCTAATCACGTTCTCATTTTAAATATTTTATAATTTCATAAAAATTTGGAATTATTGATGATAATCCATTTTGGATCTCTAATTTATTTTGCAGTACCAAATTTAAGCCTAGTATTGCAACGTTTCTGCTGTGACTCTCCATTAGAAACATGGAGTTAATTTGACTCTTGCTCTAAATTTAGTCCATTTTGAAAGCGTTGGCGTGCAATATAAAGACAGAAACTGAAGAACAACAATTTTCATTAATTAAAATTCCTTTTTATGCAAATCTTATGCAATTTTTTTATTTTTTAAATTATATGTATAAATAGTTACCAGTTGCAAGCTGCAACATGAAAACGCTCGTAAACCAGTTCCGAAACGTGACATTCTTGTTTAACTTTTTTATTGTTTCAACCAATTTGTTAAAAAAATTCTGTCGATAAATCTTCTTTACTGTTTCAAGCAGTTTGTTAGAAAAAACCTGCCCATGATTCTTTTTTATTATTTCAACCGGTTTGTTAAAAAATATATATATTCTGCCGATGAATCTTCAGGGTTCTAAAACTTTTCCTGTGGTTCAGTTTGACTCATGGCATGCAGTCAGACTGACTTATAGGGTTTGAAAAATTACCTGCTGAGCAAGAGACGGTAAACCATACTTAGCCGACGTATGGTTCGCTACTGGTCTAAACTCTGTCGACAACATAGCTTGGAGGATAGGGTGGTTGGTTCCTCTGCCTGAAGCAGTGGGATCTTAGTTGAACAGGGGGGGGGGGGGCAGAGTCACCATGAATACACTTTTGTATTCCATGGCTTAAAAGAAGAAAGGTCGCTCTGAATAGACAGCCTTCCGTAGCTAGACATTGATTTACTAAAGTGACAGGACGTCTGACGTCCTGGATTAATTGGAACAGTCCCAATTTGTATTTTTTTTTTCTTTTCAAAATTGAAAAAGTGCCCCGAATTTGAATTAACTGTCCCGAATTTATCCGATTTTTACTTATCGGAAAATAGTTAACATTTAAAAAATTAACTAGAACAAAGTTTTAAGAACTTCTTAAAAATTTGCCTTCCCAACTTCACTATACATAGAATATGGACACCTTAACATGATCAGTATGAATAAATCAGGCAAAAGGGAAAATAGAAAGTCATGGTAAATGGATTATTTATTCTTCTTTATCTCAACCTGTTCTTTTGAGAATTTTTAATTATTAACTATTTCATATTTTTCTGATTATATGTTATTTATTTGTTTGTTTATTTTTCTGAATATTGTTCGATATCCTTGTCCCAGTGATATTTAGTTTATTTCAGGAATAAATTTAAGCAAATATGTTTTTTTAAAGCAAATTACATGGCCTTTTCCCTTGTAGTGATATCTTGACAAATTTTGTACAGACAGCGCAAACTTAATTACTTTTAAGAGTTATAACTTTCTACAAAGAATACTTTTCAAGAGAATACATTGCCTTTTTCATCTACGTCATCTGCTTCAGGATTGAAGTTGAATTTCAAAATAAGAATATTAATTGTCTTTGATTTCGTTGGGAAGACTAAGTGGTCTGAAATTTCAGATAATATTTTAATTATATCTATATAGTGGTGACCAATGAAAATGCAATGCCCAATGAAATGCCAATTTATGAAAATTGCATCATAAATCTAAATTGGGCAAATATTACTGCTGAAAAGAAGGTAATTTTGACCGGTTTGCTATAGGAACACATGATTGCATATCGTTTTTCTTTAATTGACTGCTTCACCCTCGTGTATAAAATATTACAAAATCTAAAGTGGTGCGTTTTCATTGACCACTACTGTATTATTGCCTGCTAAGCATTTTATATTCTTGTTTTTGAATTATTCTTTCAAACGTTTTCAAAATTCAAATGGTTATTTATTTTATTTGTAAACTAAAATTTTAACATTTCTGAATGATGAATTGTTAGATAAAAGCTTTCGACTTAAAATACGTCTGTCGTGGTCAAGTTTTTTCATCTCGATAAAGCACCAACCTCTTTGTGATATACATCCTAAATATAATCGTTGAAGTGAAAAACCGAATTGCTTTTGGACTCTCATAACAGGTTTTAATACCAGAAAAACATGAACACTTCTTTTTCAGAGACTTCGAACATGTAAATCTAGTTCAGTAATAAATGCTGTTTTTCATACCATAAAGTTCACATTAAAAATTTTTGTGAACTGTGTGCTTCATCATGAAGATTTTTGATTTATAAATTAATTATTTTTAAAGCAGGTGATTTGTCCTTATTGTTTCAATGGCTGAAAAGTTTTGAAACTTTGCAATTGTAATTATTTTTTTCTTTGTCCTTTTAAATATAACATCAAGCCTAAACTTCATTCTGATTTTGAAGTTTTGCTAGTTATTAATTTACTAAGTGGTAATAAATTCTAACGTTTCGAAGATATTTGTATCCCAAATAACTTACAAGAATGTATTTCTTATGATGCTTTAAAATATTTAATAATTAATTTGTTTTGAATCAAATTAAGTAAAATTTTTCTTCATCGCATTTTGATAATTAATGACTTTTGTAATTTTTTTACAATATAATTAATTTCATGAAAACAATATAGAACTTTCTAGCAAATAAAAAGATGGTGTTTATCAGTTTCATATCAGATGGAGAAGAAATGGATGCAGATTATTTTGATATGAAGTAGTTAGTATTCGTATTTCATGGATTAAATCATCAATTGTAGTACTTATGCTAACTACTTAACATCAAATTCACCGCAGGCGGTCATCAACAAGGGTAGCTCTGAAGATGGCCTGCATTGAGGAAAGGGGTAAGCATGCGTAAGTCATTGGAGTCCCTCACCCTTCGGGATAGTTAATTTGTCCACCCTGTACTTGAGTCGGTGCCCCCTGGTCCTCGTGCCGTGCTGGAGGAGCCAACATTGAAAGGCAAACTACAACATGTTTATGGAGTACCTGCCCCGAAGGGAGTTACCTCCTATCATTGCATCAAAGGAGAAGGCCTGAAGGTCAGTTCGTTGCCGTGATGTATAACAGGTCTAAAGAATTCATGTTGTGCTCTTGTCGAGTCGAACCTCATCTGCTGATGCCGCTTGCTTCGTGGCTGGTCCCTTCGCTGCCGTTCGGTTCATTATTTTTTTCATCGCAGACATTGACTGTCTTCCAGCCGTCTTTTCGATGTCATTTCATCAAAGAAAAAAGTCCCGAATTTTGGCGAGTTTGAGATTTTATATTTGTTGTTGGCGTTCAGATTTCACCGCCAATAGAGTTCCTATTTATCGCCAAAGGGTGCAAAGGATTCCAATACAGCTACCATTCGGAAGTTCATTCACCTCTGTACACGGAATTCTGAGAAAAGTTTTAGTTTTTGATACAAACAAAATTTCTTTCTGGTAAAACATGAGCGAAGCTAAGATGGCTGCTTTGTAGAAGAAGTAGTAAAAATGATTCACTCAATGAAAGATTCAGAAATCTTCTTTTTAAATTACATTAAAAGTATCTAGTTTTTTAGATTTTGGGGAAAATATAGAAGTAAAAAACAAGGCATTTAAATATTTTGTAAGATATTGTAGCAATACAACACAAGCGTAAAATCGATTACAAAATTCATTCTTTACAAAGATGAAACAAATCAAGTTAAATCAAGCGTTTACAAAAGACTAAATTATTTCGATAAATTTAACGGCATATAGTACTCCAAAGGTAGTGACACGAATTGGATTAAAACCAGGCTAATTTTAGGGCAAATCATTAACTATCATATTTTGTGAATTGAACCTACCTTTTGTACTTACTTTTTGAGGTGTCGCAAAATTATGTATGATCACTTAGTCAAAAATTTGTCAAAGGATCTTTTAGATAGCAAAGGTGTCTTTTAAATATGGGAATAGTATCTTCTAAAAATTGGGCCTTTCCTTGGCATGATTAACGTAATGAATGTCGGACATTTTCTCTTGTCAAGTATAAGGAGTGTTTCAGTGATGTTTAGTTCCCCATTTTATTTTCAGTTCAAGTATTTAGTAACTTCTCCAAGCATCTCCAAAAACGAAGCAACAACAACTTTTCCAACAGTCGCTAAAAGACGATATGCTACAGGTTTGTGACATTTTGATGGTACGTAGCGGGAAATATACCAATTCATAGTACGAGTGTCACAGAAAACAGGATAAAGTTGTCGCCTGGCTATCAAGTATCCCTCCTCTAAATCTGATTTAAATTTTAAGGGCATTCGTAATGTCGTGTAATATCTACATGAATAATTGGTACATAAATTTTCTGGATGAGTTTAAAGATCCCATTAAAAGTGAATTACTTCTTCAACGAAAACTCATAAACTTGGCTACTGCATATTAAAGTGTTTGCTATCATTAGTCGATTCATAAATTTGACGATTACCGAAACTAGTTACAAAACTTTTACCATGGTCAAACGTCACTGTTTTAAAAAATAATATTATATCCAATTAAAAGTGACTCGATAATTCCAATTAAAATAGGGAGATGTTTTCTTGTGACTCAACTGATCGCAAGAAAATTTTTCTTGCGATCAGTTGAGTCACAAGATTTTTTTTCCATGAACTGTGACTAAGAAGATGCTTAGATTCCATCGATACTCGATTAAGTTCTCTACAAGCTGCACTTTTTTTACACCATTTACATCATTTTCACTTACACTGCTTGAGATAGTCCGAAATAATAAAAAAAAGAAGACGAATCAAGTTTCCCGTCATGTGTAACAAAATAATCATAAAAAATGGAGAGTATCATGGCAGTGATCTAAGCTCCCTTCAATCCCCCAAATGGGTCAAAGTCCAAAGAAATCTGCTTGATCTCAAAATGTATACATTCTTAGTCATATGTCAAGCAGGAGGAAACAGGCCAACTTCATAAATCCCAAGTGTGTTTTTTTTGCAACAGTTTCGAAAGATTCTTCTACCACAGCTTAAATTCCAGTAAGTGCAGCTTGGCTTCATATTGTTAACTTCCCAGACACGTGACAGAGTTTTTTTATTCTGAATTGCGAAGTTATTCATATTTGCATTACTACAATGTTTGCTTTTTTCAGTTGATTTTAATAATTGGATATTTGAAAAATGAAATGGCTTGCTTGTTACATTTTCGTCTGGAAGAAAGAAAGTTTTTAAAGTAATGAAATTTTAATTAATATTTATTAATTTTTAATAAGTTTAATTTAAAATTCATTTTAATTACTTTTCCTGCATTCCTTACACTCTTTTGCAGAAATTTACACAAATTTTGGGAATTTCATTAGTTTTTTTCAACAAGATGTTTGCGTCATCTTTCATTAACGTAATCTTTTTTCCTAATACAGAGATAAGTTGAGTTGCTAGGCAACTTCAATTTTTGATTTCCGAAGTTTCTATTCTTTTCTGCCTTTTAATCGTAAATAGCATGCTCTTTTTAGTTGTTTGTTTCTCTTGACATTAAATCTCCGTATTTTTCTCAAAAATTTTAATTCCTAACTAAAATTAATTTAGTGATGACGCTTAAATTTATAAATTAAAAACGTTATTGTTTTTCATTCTTGTGTTTCTTTTTGTTATTTATTGTTTATATTATCAGCTTCAAATTTTCTTTATATTCATGTATTTCTATGTGTTTTTCAATAGATCTTATTAATTTAAGAATTTTTATTAATTTACGAATACTTTTCAAAATGCATGCCTTTATTTCTTTCACATGACATCTTTCATAGCCAGAGGCAGTTCGCGTAATTATAGGGACTATGGAACTGCAACACACCCAACTTTTTTCAGTGTATGAATTTATTCACTTATTTATTTGGTTTTACTCTCCATCAATAATCGAATGTTTCGACGCTTTAACGTGAAAAAAAATTTATGAGAGGAAATTAGAAAATAAATGAACAAATAATTAATACAGTAAAACCTCCTTATAGCTGCCACCCTCCTCTCCAAAGAAAATTGGTCGTTCAGAGCTCACTCTAAAGGATTTTCATGTTTGGAAGTACAAAATATGTATTTAAACAAACCGTAATTCGTTATTTCTGACAAAATGAATATAGACTCATCTAAAGAAAAAGTACTTTAATCGTGGGATTATTTGTTTTTGAAAAAACATACAATTTGTGTTTGCTTTATCTTTCATCTTCTTCGGAGGAAACATTTTTATCAATTTTGTTTTTTAATAGGAAAAGTAAATCTACAATCGATTCGTCGGTAGTTTTTTTATGAATGGGCAATAACATCATCTGTTTTTTTAAATGACTGATGGTAGCAACCCATATCAGCATCTTCTTTGTCAGAGTCCGGATCAGCGCCTGAAAGGCACTAAAATACTCTTGAATATCCCACTCCCATAGAGGTCGAAGCTCACATAGGGAAAGAATGATTAATTTCGATTTGATTTCCGGTGTTGTTTTTGAGTGTATATATTTTTTATTCTTTACTTCCTCCCTTTTCTCTTAATAAAGCTTACAAGATCGGAGAGATGAAAAGAATGTATTTCATAGAACTTGAACGGGCGACCAACCTGACCGCTCAGAGGGGCTTGAGTGATCGTTTCTAGGAGTTGCTTTAACATTAAGTCTATGAGCGGAAAATTTCGTGGCAAACTAAAGTAGTCGTTGAGAGGAGTAACCGCTATGCAGGGCCTCTAGAGAAGTTTAACTTAAAAAAAATAAAAAAAATCCTATTCAATTTTTTTTCTCGACCGTTTTTACCTACAAACTTTGAAAGATCTGTATCTGCTTTCAAAACTTCTGCAGCCCCAATATTATTCTATACGATTCTATTTAAGGTCGTGAAGAATCTCTAACTTAGAATGAAGCACAGGTAATTTCAAAGAACACAACTTCTTAAAGAATATCAAATACAGCCGTTCTAGAATAAAATGAAGGAAGTTTGAATGAATACAACTTCTTAAAGAGCATTAACAATTTTACTCAAATTGAAAAGTTCCACGGCACACCTATAGATAGATATCCTTTAATTAATCCTTTAATCCACATTTTTTTTCTTTGTTGAATTCGAAGTATATTAAGAGAAAGTATTGTAATTGCTAAAATGTTCGAGATTTTGAGGAATCTCCACGTTTTAGAGTTCCCAGAATCCCTCCCTCTTTCTCCCTCCCCCCCGAAAAAAATTGGGAATTATGTCTATCTGTCACACGCACAGACAATTTTTAAATAAGCATGGTAATTCAAAAATTCGGTGTGAAGTCTTTACACAAAATTGTGGATATGTGACAAATTTTAGATGAAATACATCAAAGGGAAATTTGTCTGTCGACCCGTGTGGATCTTCGTGTGATTTGATAGCCACACGAAAATTAAGAAAAAAGTTATTATATTTTCGCCTGAAATAAAACCAGAAGAAAAGATTTCATTTTAAGCCGTTTTTATTAATACCTATAAATTATATTATTTATATTACATGTGTATAATTTTTATATTACATGTGTATAATTCATGAATTTTTCATGTCCAGTCCCAACTGTCTAAATCTTTTAAATGAGAATAAGGAACTAGCAAAAATAATTGAGAAAATTTATTTTAAAGATAAATTCCTAATTAAAATCAATTAATAATTAGTCAATTCTTATTTAAAATTTCTTTATTAGAAGTATCCTTCATCAATAACCTTAAAAATAAAATGAAAGTAGGGATTTTTATTAATTTTTTTTTATTGGTTCCCAAGAGCTTACTCCGTTCTTGCATGCAGTACTGGATCATAATATCAGTGTCAGTCAGTTCTTATAATCGCTTATTCTTACTTCAACAAATAGTAGCTTTCAAAATAGGTAGGATTTTCAAAAGATACATAACAAGCAGTAATCTTGAAGTTAATCATATTTTCGAGCCTTTTCAGTGTTATTCCTAGAACATATCATTACGAATTCTTTTTGCACAAGTTTTATTTATTCATCTCAACTGGTATGAGCCTGTAATAAAGTAAATAATGTATATATTATAATAATTTGATAAATGATTGATTTTGCATTCATAATTTTTCATGAATAATAAGTCCAATAAGTATATTATTATTTATCGTAGAAACTTAACTCCTGGAAAGCAGTTAAATTTTTTACATCAGTAATAATCACAGAAAAGAGAAGCTGAAACTGTCCATAAGAATCGAAGAGAAGATATTTATCTTGGAATTTTATATTTATCTTGGAGATGCTAAAATATATTGAGAATTCACTTCATTAATTACTTAGAGGGCGACCACAATGACAATGATAAAAGCCTATCGAAAAGCAGATGCGATTGATTTTTGTTTAATTAGTTAAGTTTTAATTATGTTAACGTCCCGTTTTTGAAACAACACGAGGTTATTTTGGGACGGGCCTCGTAATTTTGAACCACGATCAGATGACGAGGACGACACCTGAGCCGGTACCCCCTCCCCAAACTTCCACACCACACCAGTGGGAGTAAATTTGGCCATTGCGTATGATTTAGCGTGCAACAGGCCCCCATGCGGCCCTGTGATTGAATTTAAGTGGCTAGTGACTGTATTTCAAGCATTAAAGTATTTGCTGTAATACTTTGACTACCCTCTTAAAATCAAGTTCACACCAAACACCAAGAAGCACAAAGCTAGAAGTACAAGCACTTGGAAGGCAGAAATCGGAAATGTACCTTTCAGGTAATTATGTCTTTTATTTATTCTTTTTTACTTAGCAATTGGACTTCACTAACGAAATAAAAATATAATTTCATTTTAACTACATGGATAGGAAGAAAATTTTAATTTTTTCGAAATATTTATAATATTAAAAACATTATTCTCAAAAATATTTGTAACTTGTTATTGTCATCCACAAGCAGGCATTAATTTCGATAGTTAGTGTTATAACATGTAAGTTACTCTATGTATAAATGTACGTAACAATGTAATAAACAAATTTTAATTTTACTTTCGTATTATTTTAATTTCCTTTACTTAGTTTCAAGTAAGAAAATACAAGATACAAATTGTAATTATAATTATTCCAGTTTGAGGCAATAAGCTTGAGCGTAAAATTTATATTTTCTTTTTAACTTTCTTGAAAACTTTTTTATATTCTTGATTGTTCTTAAAGGTTCTGTAATGAAATTTTCGTTTGCATCAAAAGCATTTTGATGTAAATACTTTCTGTTTAAATAAAAATTATTCATAACTCTCAGTAATTTTTTGGTAAAATCTCAAAAAATTAACGATAAAGATTTCTTTTTCAACCCCTCCACCCGCTACTCTCATTGTATTTCGGGGGGGGGGGAGGAGAGAAAGAAAAACATGAAATAAAAAGAAAGGGGAAAAAAAGATCAGTTTGGCGCCAGCTGTGTTGAAATGTTACGATAAAAAATCTAATACTTTAATTTGATGTAAATAAATATTGAGAAATCTTAGTTCATTGCCAACTCATCCGCTCACTTGGCGCGTTCGTACTTGGCGATGAGTAATTATTTTGTTATCTCAAGGTGCATAAAAAGAGACAGAAACACGCAAGAAATATTGTGAGTATTGAAATGAGGATTCATTTAAAAAATGCACAGAATAATCATAATAAATTGCACAATAATGCATATAGGTAGGCAAATCAAATTTAATTTTTATAAAAAGAAATAACAGATTTATCTGAGTCAAAAGCTTTAGACAATAATAAGTGCTTACTTTATAATAAACGCCAGAAAGAACAGAAAATGCTCCTGTTTTTAGCTAAAGTCAGCATGAACAGAATGGATATCAAATGTGTCCATTGCAAATGTCGATATAATGTTATATCCTACGCTAAAGTCTTTTTTTTTTCGTCAATTTTTAAAAAACCGAATACTGTAATATTTTGTAAGGATTTCCGATGGCCGTGCATAAAAACTTCCGAGGTTAGCTTGAAGATGTTAATCGAGGGTAAATTAGTAAACGATATGAGATAATTTTGCCAGACGATGACCTTGGTATAATTATGAATTATAGGATGCTTAATATTCTCCTCCGTATTGATTTTAAAAGTTGAAGCATTCGACTATACAACATCATTGCAGATTTCTCTGAAGAATGTTAAGAAAGCAAAATTTTACAATGTTATTAAAATAACTGTACTGCAAAATTAGATAGGAATGAAAATTTTAGTTAGATTTCTTTAGAATTATTAGAATTTTGTTATATACTAAAAAAGTAAAGAGGATGTTAAAAATTTTCAAACCTTATACCATTTAAAATCTAAGTACATATGATTAAACAATTTAAATACTTAATTTCAATAGTTATCGCTGAAAAGAAGAATAAGAGGTTTCTTTTATATATTTTCAATTTTGCAGTTTATTACTGCTTCCTAAAACCTAACAAATTATGTTAAGATTAAATTCCAAGATGAAATTACGTTTTGTGATTATAAAAAAGCTATTCTGCTGTTTTCAATAATAATAAAAAGAATATTTCTGTGTTACTAATCGCTGCCTGTACTTAGATAAGTTTTTAAAGTTCTTATGTCTTATTTTCTCGTGCTGAAAATAATATGAAAATTTATTAATTTTCTATATGAATCGAAAGATATCACAAATATTGAAAATAATGCCTATTGAAATTGAAAGTGCGCGTGATTTAAGGAACTGAGAAAAAATCTTGATCTGGTGCAGTTTTCACTTTAAATCGAGTTTTTATCATCAAAAATTGGAGGACTTACTCATCTTCAAGATTCTTATTATCATGCATATGCCTGACATGAGGAAAGTAACGGCATATTTAATACACACATTTTATTATTAATTTCCATTAAAAGAATTAGTTAATACATAACAGTGTTGATTAATATATGTCCACAGCCAACATCTGGCTTTTCTGTTTATAGACAGACCTTTTTTTACAGATGACAGTTTTTTCAGTCTTCTGCTGAGTGATCGTGTGGATAAACGAACGATTATCAGGAATCAAATAACTTACGTTATTTTCAAGTACAGTTCGGTGAACTTATAAGATAAGACAGATCTTGAATTCCCAGGGAATGCATCAAAATCTTCATTTTGTTTTCGAGTGCTTTAGTTCAAAAGGTCAGGTTCCTTGTTTAAAAAGCTGTTTTCTTCATAAAACTGAACTTCCTTATCGTTTCCCTTCTATAGTTTGTATCACTAAAAGTTAGATTTATTCTCGAGTTAATTGTAAATAACGATAACCCTAGATAAGCAAAAAGCTCGTATATGGACAATTATAAATTCGATGACTGCCGTCTATTTCTATGCGACCATGCATGGTTCACTAGCGGAATGGGTGGCGTGAAGCAGTATGACATTAGAAAGGAAATACAGCTCTTATTTGAAAGATAGATATTAGAGTAAAAAGATTGTTTGTATGGTTTATGTTCATTTATATTTAAAAACTTTGGTGATAAGATAAAAAGAAATTGAATAATTTTTTTTCTAATTTTACTTCCCCATTTATGATTAATGTTAATGAAATATTGTCGTAAGGATTTTTAATTTAATTTAACTAGTCTTTTTATATAATATTATTATTATTAGAAGTACTAATTTATGAACATTTAAATTAATACAAAACTATAAACTTTTTCATTTTCTACTAATTATACCTTCTTACTCCCAGTATCTAGATAACTAAAAAAAAACAATACTCCATTTACTCAATTCACTTACCTTTAGATTCATAGCATCTTAGATTTGAAATCATATTTACATGTGCAAGGCAAGTTTAATAGCATTTGATCAAACAAATAATTAATTCATTTCTAGTCACAATTTAGCATAACTTCAATTTAATTTCCGTTCTTAATTCATCCTTAAAATATCACCACATTTATTACCTAAAAAATTCATAAAGATCTTTAGTTTGCGTTGTGTTTTTTTTATTAAAATTTTAGATGTTATATTTTATAATGTTAACCCAGGTTCATTCCAAATAGCCACCTCCTTCATTGTCATAAAGGTAGTGAAGAAAAAATCAGAGACCAAATTGCTTTTAACTAATATGTTTATTAAACAATCAAAGTTATAGTTAAACAATCAAAATTACCCTGCTATCTTACAAACAAAATTCTCTTAACTCAATTTTGTCATATAAACAAGGTTAATTACTTCACATAAATATCAAATTACAAACATAAAACTTGAATATTTCACATAAATATCAAAATACAAACACTAATACTAAATGGAATAAAACACAATAATAAGAAAATAATTAAATGTCCATGTATTTATTTAGCTTAGGGTCGACCCAGCGTTTATCAAAGACACCTCAATCGCATTCAAAATGAAATTGATTACTACAGCATGTCCAACATTAAATTAGTTTCATAGAAATTAAACTTATATAAAATAAATTTTAAATAGTGGCCACCAACCATTAATCTTAATTTATTATTATTTATCCTATCCTTAAAAATTTCATTACTAGATTTTATGCCTATCAACAATATTTTTTTTACTACTTAGAACATACATGTCATGTAACAAAAAGTAATCAGACTTTTAAAAGTAATTATATATATATATATATATATATATATATATATACATATATAAATGTTGTTTTCACATCTCAATTATCTCATTATAAAGTAAAGATATTTTAAGAAGTTTTTTACACACATCAGTCATCATTAAATTAATCCCCTATTAAATTCATGTCACATGTATTTCAATTTCTTAAGATTTACATTATCAATATGCTCTGCTCTATCAATGCTTATTTTCTCAAATGAATTGAAAGGGAGAGGGAGAAAATTATTTCTTATCTCTAGGCTTACACAACTTAATAACTCAGTGATTCCCGTTACACTTACTCATAAGACATTTAGTAAATGATGATTAGACTTATTATATAATGTTTCTCATTCCCAAAAGGAAACTGATATTAGCTCCAATACACTGACATAAGATATAAAATATTTTGCAATTACAATAACATTCTTTACTCTCTCAAAATTTATGCTAGGCATTTCAACATGCATCAGGATTAATATATAATTTTTCAAGAGCTTTTGTCTTAATTTCTATTATTTTATTATAAACTTTAGATTTTAACTCAAAATTTAGAAATCATGAGATTTAAGGACAGAGTCTTGAGCATTATGAACTCAGGAAAGCATTCATTGTAAGGATAAACTGAACTTATCTGGACAGTAGTGAAGACATCATGCGGGATGGCTGCATTAAGGTCCGGCTCTCCTTGGTTAGACTGAGGGATTCTTTTGTCCACAACACATAGTTGCCTAAATATCTGAAGCCATGCAAATAATTCCTCCATGTAAACCGTCTGCATCGTCGCCCATTTGTCAATCCTTCCGAGCATGAACCGTCTAGTCAAGTGACCATATGAAGAGCAAGTAATCCAGGTCAGGTGACCATATGAAGAGCAAATAATTAAGTCGTGGATGGATTGCTCGGTAAAAAGCTCCCCAAAATTTTCTCACGACCGGATTTTTGTCGCAAAGGTCCAAGTGGCCCGGCGGCCGGAACCAGCCCTCTTCCTTCTTTCTCAGCTCTCTTCCTCTCTTATTCCAAGCCAAAACCTCTCTGTCTGAGACAGACGACAACAAATTCCAGTCACTCCCACGAAGGGACACCTCTCTCCTTTTTTTTTAAGGAACGGGGCGCTCCGTCAGGAGAAAAAAGGCGCAAACACCCACCCACGACGAAAAGGGTGAATGACCCTTTCTCAGACGAAACTCCCCTCTTGAAGTTGGAGAAAAAAGACTTTATCTGAAATCCAAGCAAAATCTACACAACAAATATGGGGAAAGTCTGGAAAAGTAACGTGTAAGAAAATAATTGAAATATTGGGAGAATACTTATGACTCAGCTCTGACCGACAAACCACTAATTCAAATTGGACAGTGGCATGAAAGCAGTAGATATTTCAATCTTCTATCTAATAAAGGATTATTTTGATGAAGTTCAGTAAAATGAAGTGCACATAACTAGAAAGAGCGGGAGAGATTCAGCAACTGAAGAAAGACTACTAAAATTCTTTTTTTTTAAATATCGAATGTCTGAAGGATATAAGGTATGTATTTAAAATGTACGAAGAACAGGATTCAGTTTGTCACAACAACAATTTTTTCACGAAAGATTGAAAATTTTTTGCAGTAGCAGGCCCATATTTTTAAAGATACAAAATTTACTATGTGTTTGAAATTATTGAACACATACAGAAGAAAGCGCGTGGTAATTGCATGCGTTTTGTGAACATAGTTGGGAGGATGATTTTAAACAACATAGATTAATTCTCAATATAGATTAATTCTCAGCATTAATTTCTCAATTGTTGGTGTAAATAATTTATTACCGATAAGCTATTAGGTGCTTACTTTCTTCAAATGAGTATTGATTTCGCCGCCGCTAGATTCACGAATGATTCCAACTTTTACAGACTTTTATTAAGGGGTAAAATCAAACAAAGTAAACTTTAAACTTAAAATTAAATAGGCGTCGGAGGCTGAGAGTTTAGAAATCGTACTCCAAACAAAAATTCATCACTGGTATGTAAAAAATTCCAAAACTCTTTATAGCAAATGTATATTCGAATGTATATCTTGCTTTCTGATGATTTTCTTTTATTTAAATGTTTATTGATTTTAGATTGCACTTTAGTTGTATGTGTTAGGTTAGATGAGTGGGGCAAAGGCGCAGGTAGAAGAAATAAGACCAGGGAATATCAAACACATATTTATTAACATAGGCACAGGACAAAAACATAAAAGACAGTAATAACAGCAAATTACAGTTCGGCTGCGGAACTTTGTGATCTGGTGAGAGATTAGACTCGCAGCCACCCGCTACACGTACTAGGATACACGTGAGCGTTGGATGCATCCGGGTATCAACAGTATGTTCTTTATGTAATATGAAAAATGCAAATACATTCAATGTGATTTGAATGTTCTTGTCTTTCCTTTGTCGATTCTTAACCACCTAGATATTTTATTCTTCTGCCCTTGCATTACTGCAGCACTTGAAGAATTTTTTAAAGTGCTTTGCAGTTTCTGTCTATATTCCATTCAGCATGGCATTTACCATTAAACAAAAACCAGTCAATTAACATCATTAGGAAGCTGGTTGCTTTTAAGATTCCTCATTATTAATTTACTTAGCAAATTTGTTAAATTACAGATATTCTTTAAAAGTGCTTACCGTTTGAAGAATAAACACACCTGAAATACTTTTATTAGTCAGAAATTTTAGTTTGTCACAATTGCTAATAATGTTGTTTTGCTCTAACATTTAGAGATTTGTAATTGTATTACATCAGTGTTTCAATAAGCAAATAGGAAAACCTACAGAAAATACTAACGTTTTAGCAGACATACAAAATATGCTTTTGTATGTCTGCTAATAATTAATTATTAACAGACATACAAAATTACAAGAACATTAATTTGTTCTTACTACAGTAAATAACACAAATTGTTTAGTGCATACTGTGGTTTTATTTTCTCGTATACAAAGTATACAAAATGAAAATACTGTAACCATCAAAAACTTCACTCCAAAATTTTGATGAATTAACACGTTTGCACGTCTATTAGTCCCAAAAAACATTTTTTGGATTATGTCTGTCTGTGAACATGATATCTCAAAAGTGGAAAGAGCTAGACAAATGAAATATGATATGTGGTCTATAATATGTTTGAAAATAAAAAAAAATATGTTTGAAAAACAAACTGTTAAATTAAACTAAAAAAGCATAGATGCTAGAGGAGAATTGTTGAGGATTGCCTCATTTTTAACAGTATTAAAAAAAGAAAGTAAAAGAATTTCAAGATAAATAGTTATTTCAATTTTGTTTTTAGATGCAAAAAGCAGAATCTGACTTTTAAAAAAAATTAGCATTAAGTAAGCGGATCACTGCATGTAGATTAGTGAAAAAGGAGGTATCATTTTAACCATAACTGCTTTTTATTTTTCTAAACTCATCAACATATTTTAGCAATATTATATTATGTTTATCGATAGCAAATTTTTAGAAATCAGAATGTAAATGTAGGTGAAATATTTTTAATTGTACAAAAAATTCGAAATAATTTAGAGCTATTTTTATATGTTGTAAATAAAAAATGCTTATAATCCAATTTTTTTATCGTCTTTTTTTTCACCTGTTAATACAGATTCCTGAACTTGAAAACCATCTTGGGTATTTCATTGAGATACTTTTTGCTATCTTGCACACATTTTTCAAAATCTATCCAATATTGGCATCATTTTTAAGAAAATATTCCATTTCAGCAAGCGTAAAGCTTTGTACTACAATAGAGATATATGGTAGAAATTAGTGCAAACATAAACATTAATATTAATTTCTGTCAATTTTTTTGTACTTTTTTGCAGATTATTGTTGAGATTCCATGTAACCATATTTAAGTTAAAAGATTTATTGGCGTGAACTACCTACTACTTCATTTTTTCATCAAGCATCTTAAAGATATGTAAATACACATTGTGGTCTCGTTTTCTAAATGTAATCATGCAAATACACCTGATAAAATCTGCCAGATCTGTAACAAATAAGGTTACTTTTCGACAAAGGAACAGAACAACCGATTGTTTAAACCATTAAAATCCGTATATCAGCAATCTCAATCCAATTTTCGACATGTCATTGTTGGAATTTCTGTTCTGAAAATACGAACTGTTATCTGTCGCATGGTTTATCTCATGCAGCCTGCTTAATCAGAGGTCAGCAAACAGTGGGGCCTTTTAAAGGAGGCAAGTATCGAACGGCTTCTTCAGACGTAGAGTAGTTCATGGGTGAAAGGTGACAAGAAGACTCTCGGGTGGGATCTCCTCAAAACGAATGGCTCGAAAGATCTCTCGCATACATCCTCAAATCCCATGTTTGGAGCAGCTTTGGTAAGTATAACTTTAATAATAATGTGGCGTTTATTGAAATGCAGGTTCATTTCAAATGAAAGGTTATTTAATTTTGATGTCATTTTGTTCAATAATGTTTGTTTCCGTTCCATTTTTTTGTAAAAAAATTCTTTTGTTAGGCATTCTTAGTTTTCGTAAGCTACTTAAGTTACAATTTTTCAGGAACAAATGAAGACGTCGCATTTCTGTTCTTTGTAAGTGCTTCCGGCCATTGAAGCTACCTTCTGTGGAAGAGTATACGAGATATTTTACGAAAACAAGAAAGAGTTCCATCGAAAAGTATTTAATGAAACAATTAGTTGGTTTTTGTAAGAATAATATTTAATATCATATCGGAGCTCTTAAATTTATTTGCTTATAATCTCCTGATGCCTGTATAGTTACAAATATAAGAGCCATTAATTTTTTTAACCTCCTTAGTCCCGAGACTAACTTTGAATCATAAATTTCGTTTATTTTTGGGATAAATTGCTCTAAATACATCTAAACGCATAAGAAAAAAATGTTAAAAATATTTTTTTTTTTAATTTTTGAGAAAATTAGTGTCTCCTATAAGAGGCAGTGGACCTACGTTGTATCAAATAACAAACTGAAATTAATTTTATTTATTTAGTGTTAATTTCAAATATAGAAACATTTCAAAAAGTGCCCTTTAGTGTCTCCCTCAGAGGACACTAGGACTGGGATCGAACTCAAAAATTAAGAGAAATTAAGATTAATTACCTAAGAAATTGTTAACAGATACTACCTCTGTGTTTCGAAAGAGGCGGACTCTATTGTTGTCGCTAATATTTTTACAGATCAAATACAAAAATGTAACGAAAGGAATTCTTCATTAGCACTGTTTCGACATTTTTGTGACTGTTTGGAGAAGATGTGTTTCATTTACATTCTAACAAACTCATTTTTGCTTATGCTTTTATATCATATTTCTGTGCTTTTCTTGCGTTGTATCTACTTGTCAAAGAACAGCAACTTTTGGGATGGGAATTCTTTCAACGTGATATGATTCAAGTCAGAAGTGTGTAAAAAACTAGCGTAGTTTATATATAGAACAGTTACATAATGATTCAAATAGTGGCTATACAAAATCCAGAATGTTCGAATTGTTCAATACCTTCAAAACAGCTATAATAACTTAGAAAGAATTGTGGTACGTTTTATATTTAAAAAAATTGTGTATTTCTTGATGCAGTACATCAAATGACGTGGTTTTAATTATTATTTATTTTTTGTTAAAACATATTTGGAGGCATATAAAAATTAGAAAATTCTCTGTACTGACTGATTGATTGCTAGAAACGGCTGCTTGACGTATTACTTCCAAAAGAATTTATCTAAAAATTTAACAGTTGTGAGGAAAGGAAAATCGTTATATTTTTAAATTTCAAAGTGATTTAATTTCACGAGTGGAAATATTTTGCTGCGATGCTTCGGCTCGACAACATATCAGAATTAAATTGAAGTTAAAAACAACTTTGCTAACGAATTCACTCTATCTCTTATTAAATAATTGCCACTGAAACTACCGATTTCGAGACGCACGCTATTTGGAAGAGTGTACCAATAATGGTAGCGATAAATATGAAAATTGTATTATTTTAAAATGCGTATAATGTTTGGGATACAGTCATAAAAAAGAGTGCAAAATTTTTTTCCGGTGATAAGAGTGGTATAGTTGGAAATGATTCAGAAAGACCCAAGTGATGACCTTAAGGTATCCATTAAATAGATTAGTTTAGTTTGTTTACATTCCATTTAAAAGCAACTCGAGAACGACTTTGGGATTGTCGTTATAATTTTGAATTGCGGTCATTTGAAGAGGGCGGCACCTGAGAAGTGGCGTAACTACAGGGGGGTGGAGGAGCGGTCCACTCTAAGCAACACTGCGAAAGGGGAGGCAAAATCAGATGTGCAGAAAAATGATTTTATTACTAAGACGAGCAACGGCACGAGCTCAATCATTGTGTATATAAAAAATAATGTAATTAATTCGTATTTTTCGCTTTTTGTTGGTAAATTGGCGATAGGTGAAAGAAAGACTGGTGATGGGCGCGCGATTTCGCAACCTTCCTACAGAGATCAAGAGCGTCAAATGATGAATTACATCACTAATAAAGGGTTTTTTCCTGGAATTTATTTTTTAATTTTAAGGTTTATGTTCCCTATATAACTTTAAAAGGAAGGGAGGCATGTTGCAAGTTCGCCCCGGGCGGCAAAAGCTGCAGCTACGCCACTGCACCTGAGTTGGCCCCGTCCTCTCCAAACTGCCACACCACTCCAGCGGGGAGACGTTTGATCCACATCAGATTGCACCAGACATGCACAGGCCCACATACACGACGGATCTTCTGTGAAATCGGGTTTCAAACCTGGAGCCCTCCGGTCCCGAAACCTTAACACTAGGCCACCACGGCTATTCATTAAGCAGATAAAGTAGAATAGTTCATTAAATGCTGACTCGTTTACTTTCTACATTACAACAAATAGTTTTCGCCTTTAAAAAGTTTGCAATACATTATTTTTATTTAAGGTAACCAGATGTCCCGGATTAGCTTGGACAGTACAAAATTTCCAATGTTTGTCCCGGATTGAAAAGGTTTCATGTATTTGCCCTGAATTTGAATTAAATTGCCCAGATTTCACTTATAAGTAAATAGCTCATATTAAAGAAAGAGTAATTAGATATAATTTTTTAAATATTAATTAAAATACTTTAAAACTAGACTTCGCGGATTAGCAGGGGCAATCCCAATTTCTGAATCTTTGTCTCTCCCAGAAAAATAATCCTGAATTGAAAATGTGTCCCATGTTTGAATTAAATGTCCTGAATTGCCTGAATGTCCCATTTTATACTTATTTGTAAATAGTTTTT
The DNA here is from genome assembly GCA_013235015.1 of Araneus ventricosus. Classification (NCBI taxonomy): domain Eukaryota; kingdom Metazoa; phylum Arthropoda; class Arachnida; order Araneae; family Araneidae; genus Araneus; species Araneus ventricosus. The sequence continues at coordinate 197,681 of BGPR01000949.1, forward strand.
CTTAAAAATAGGTTAACAATATATATATATTTTTTAAGTTATCTACTGAAGAATTCTCATTTCTATTTTTTACTATACATAAAATAGGGGTTTCCTTAATATGACCAATAAAGATGAATCGGTACGATGGATGAACAGAAAAATTGATTGCAAAATAGAGGAGATTTACCGAATTTGGACCGGCACCTAGATTGGACTGGTTTCATGGCTTTGATTCTATTGAATATTTGGGCCGTAAAATAGCCAAATTATGTTGTAACGATATAAATGTGGCGTATGAAATCATTTGTAAGATAAAGAACTATGTGGTTACAGTTAGAGAACAAGTGTTTAAATTCAGGTATCATCAATTAATTATTTTAACAAAAGACAAAAAAACCCTTATCCTGTTTTAAAGTAAGCGGGAAAATATGTTATTATATCCTGAGATAGAAAATTAAAACTTTTATTAAAACAGTTTAAAAATAAGGATATGGGAATTTTTTGTTGTTGTTGTCGAAGAGTTGCCTAGATTGGATCACAAACAGTTGCCTAAATTGGAATTTTTATATCAATGGAATCATTATCTTAAACTAGAGGAATAGTTCGGAAAACAGTTATCCCATTAGTAGTTTTCATAAATTGGAAGTAGAACAAGTCAAAGCACAAAAAAATAAGAGAACACTAAAAAAGCCATCTAATGTTGGATCAAAAAGAATAAAACCTACGGTTATGTAGTTTCGTATCATTTGTGAGGAAACAAGGGGAAAAGAGGAAGTGATGCAGTACGTAAAATGTCATATTTCGGTTCATGCATTGTGTTCTGGTGTGAATTTGAGAATAATAATAAAATGCTTTAATTGTGCTTAAAGAAATTGGTGGTCTGTTCTGAGCAACCGGTTTCCTTGATTGGACCGATGATCTATGAAAAAATGTCCAGGTAATCCAAATGCGGCAACCTTCCCCTATTTTATTTGTGTTCCTTTAATTTTTCCTACTATCTGTCCGCCACGAGAACTCTGCTCGCCAAGTTATCTCGTTGATGGCGGTAGCTATAGCAACTGGTTATGTTAGGGAAGATCCATTTCTAATAGGAGGAATCCGATTTTATTTTATTCTTGGCGCCAGTTTGCGGCGGTAAAAAGAGTACATCATCCGTGGACTTCTACCTACTCGAAATGTATTCTTCCTACGATGACCTGTTTCTATAACGATGGTCGTCAACGCGACAACTTGTCGAGCAGAGTTCGAGAGAGAGCAAGCAGACAACACTCTCTTTTTTAAAAAATTTTACAGTTAACTATTCCATTATCTCTGTTTTATTTATTTATGTGTTTATTTTTCCCTATGCACAAGTCAGCGTCCCAAACTGAAGTTCAGAAAATATTCAGTTTCTTGCCATGGTATTAAATTCAATTTATTTTTTCGTAAATGTTTGGAGAAATGTCTGATTGTTATAGGGTGCATTCTATGTGTTAAGCGTTTGTTTTTTATTATTATTATTTTTAGCGAAATTTAACTAACATCATTTTTTCCCTTAAGAGCATTGCATTAATTATTTGGAATGTTTTTTTTTTCATAAATAAGTAAAGAATGTAAAGTTAAAATATTGTAAGATATTTTTTAAATATTTTAAAATACTTTGATAAAAAAATTTCTTTTCATGGGAAATTTTCAGAGTTAAAAATTATCAAAACCCAAATTCAATTTGAATTACTACTCTAGTTCGGAGATATTTTGTATTATATAGTTTGAGGACTAGAATAAAAGCTTTAGTTCCCGGTATTAGATTCATTCTTCGATAACCAACGGAGATTTTGATCTCAACTGAATATGAAAATTTAAGCTAGAGAGTCTAATTTTATTTTTTTAATGTGTTTCAAAATTTCAAGAGCAAACTGATATATTCCTTGGACACGTTTTGAAGTTAAAAGTATTAAAAAAATAGTAAACTGCATCAAATAGCTTTTCAAGCCGAAAAAAATATTACTCGTATAATGTTCTTTCAAATTACAATTAATAATAGTTATTATCTTTCTATATTATTAGTGATTTTTCTCAATGCCTAAACTCTAATGGAGCTCATTTTAATGAAATCTAACTATGTCGAATTTCATCTATTTTTATCTAACTATGAATTGTGTTAACTTTAAGGCTATAAATTTTGGAGAAATTAATTTCTAGATATAACTTTATATGTACTTTACGTTTTCATTTTAAGACTTAAAACTATTTTATTTTCTTCTGGTTACATATTTGCATATACATGTTTTTAAAAAATTAAAAGTTTGAAAAAACTCTAAAATTTGAAATAGGAAGATTTCACAAATATGATAAGTTCTTAAGTAACGACTCACAATTTGTTGACATTGTGGTGACTTGGCCTATGAGCGACCAAGTGTAAACCAATAATTGAAATGCTTAGGTTGACCTAAGCATTTTATTCACAGCTTATGATTTAAATAACAATTTCTTGCATAAGAAATCTGGAATAATTGATTATATACAAAGTTCGTACATTTGAGTTCAAAGTTCGTTTGACGTTAAAGTTCGATCGAGTCAGAGTTCCACAAGAGATGGAGATCAAAACCACCGTATTCCGAAAGGCTTCGTAAAGACAATTTGTATTTCCGATAAAGATTCAAGGCAGACCTCTAATTTCTCCTATCAGGGTGATAGCATAAGCGCGAGACTACAAGGAGTGCCGGAAATTCGACGAACCGAGATTTCGAATATAATTGCTGATTCTCAGCGAACGTTGCCAAAGTCCGTATCAATTCAGGACTTTTAATCAGAGCTGATCACATAGCTTTTTTCTGCGCTCCGGAGTCTGAAACACGTTCGGGACTCCCTAATCGATTCTTCACCGCTCTCCTCTCCTTAATCCAATACCCCCGTTTTGTTCGTACCTGAAGGGGTGGAGCTCCGCCTCCCTTCTTTCCATTGGACAACCGGACTGCCATGTGACCAACGACTAAACGCCTATCTCCCCAATGGTCAATTCTGACCGTGGGACGGTTCCTGGATTTCCTAACCACAAGAGCTATGCAGGTGTCCCATGAAAGTACACCGCTAATCTCCTGATGGTTGAACCATATGCACTTGTTTGACAGTTATTTATTCCTGTGCATTGTCGCCGTCTTCCGTTTGCAGATGCTACCTTCGCTAATGTACTTTTAATGACCACCATGTGTGGCTTGCGGTCTAAGTGAAAAGTGGTCGACTCTCTTCTCGTGGAAAATGTTCTCGCGGGAAGGGGAAAACATCACAACATTTGTATTTTGAATATGATTTGAATAAATGATGATTACAATTAATCCCAAATTATGAGACAAAAATGAAAACTACGCTATATATGAATGTAGATGCGTAAAAGAATTAAATTCTTATATAAGAATCTTATAAAAAGGAAAATTATAATGATAAGATTATAAGTGCTCTTAATAATATTAACAAAAAAAATATTTATCAAATTTTAGAAAATTAATTTTAGATTGGTTTAGTAGCCAATTTTAAAAGACTTGAGTAATATTTGCTATATTTCCTATAATTATAGTCAAAGTTCTGACGCGAAAAAAATGCGTGGAATCATCTTTAAGCCATGCAAAGTGACAGAATTGTAAATGGTTAGCAAAAACTCACATTCCACTGTGAAATTTTAGGGCAAAATACCAAACTTTCAAAAATATTTTTTAATGGATAGTTTCTCTTATTCAAAAACAGAGGCACATAAAAAATTCGTTACATAACTGATGATAATCAGTGTCCTAAGCTTGAACTGGCTCCTTTTGATTAATAGAACTGAAAATGAAGAGACTAACGAGGTGCGTTTAAAAGGCGCTCTAACTCAGGACAAAATACCTCAGAAAGATTGGTAAAACTTTCTACATAAAGAAAAAAAAATAAGTGTCCAAAATTGCTTATTACTTTAAAAGAAAGACAATAAATTTACTGAGACATTTCAAGAAATAAAACTTCATTAAGCAGTTCACGTATATCTGCTTAAAATGAAATAGGTTTACATTCGACATGAAGAATACTATTTTCATAAATGTTTTTATTATAAACATCTTTCTCAGACAATCGAAGAGTGAAAACTAGAAATTTCGTTTCTAGGTCGCCGCTAAGTGGAATAACGTGCATTTTGTCTCTTTCTGTCTCTCTGTCTGTTTTCTTATCTCTCTGTCTGAGATATACAGAACATCTTACTTCTAAAGTTTTATCTACCATTTTCTTGAGTGTGAGATCGATGATTTTCCATATTTTAAGAAACTTATATTTGTTAGTTCGTCGCATGCAGAGACCTGTTTTTTATGAAATTGAAATTAACCATTTCCTCCATATTTCTTCTTTGAAATGCACTGAAAATTTTAAAAATTTGCTTTTAGCAAAAGTAAAGATAGTTTTATGACTAATGAAAGGCGATTTCAAATAAAAATAACGCAATTTATTTCAATAAAATAATATTCTTCTTTCAAATACTAAAATATTTAGTTCCAGTTATTAGTCTTTTGAAATAGTGAAGAACTTTGTTATTAGATTTGATTTAATTTAATTTTGTGATTAAAAAGTTTTTTGATTACTTTCCCAATTTGAATGTATAAGGGCTTTGGCTTAATATTTTTAAAAGAAATTCTCAAAGTTTCTTAGAGTTTGCGCTGCATTTTTAATGTTACGTTATTCTGAGATATTCAAATTTTCATTATGTTAGGAAATATCGAAAGAATTATTTGCATCATCCATTTTTTGTAGTTATATCAGTAGCAGTATTTGTAGTATAGTTTATCGTAGTGAACGCTCTACTTTTAAATCCACCGTTATAATTATTGCATTACCAAAAAATTGCAATTGAAAGTAACTGGAAAATTCAAAAATTGTCAATCAGCATTAAGCTAAATTTTTTAGCAGAATCCTTTCTTCTGAGTTTTTACTTCAGTGATCTACAGGAAAAATTGAATTAACAAAGTGAAAAAGAAAATGTAAAAGAAGCCAAAAAAATTTTAAAAACTAAAGAGACCAGACAGCCCTGTTAATCCAAAACAGCCCAAATTTTTTATTCTTTGTTCAAGCTTAAGAAAATGTTTAAATGTTCAAGCTTAAGAAAATGTTTAAATGTTCAAGCTTAAGAAAATGTTTAAATGTTCAAGCTTAAGAAAATGTTTAAATATTCAAGCTTAAAAAATGTCCCAGTTTTGAATAAAATGTCCGAGATTTTCTAGATTTTTACTTATAAGTAAAATTATTTAATTTTTAAAATTGGTGTTGAAAGTGTTCTCTTTCCTGAACATAAAATTTGTTCAGTATTCCAGTGATTAATGGCGTAAAGCATTGTAATTCCTTTGAATATTAACCAGCTCAGTTGTGTGTAGACTCTTGTTTTCATTAGTTTCGGTAGCGAAGCCACCAGACACCACGGATGAGCCAGGAAAATCCTGATTTTTGACATTTTGTCCTAAGTAAAACACTCCATCCCCCTCAATTTCTACAGTGTCTCAGTTTGAAAATTCTAATTCTTCGATTTCACAATAACAATTTTAGAATATTGATTTTGCAATAAGCATTTTGCATGGAAGAAAATATCGTAAGTTTTATGTAGTTTGTAATTAAATCTGTTTTATAGATGAGGGACTCCAGCTGTGTTTTACTCCTGGAACGATAACCTAGGACTGCTGGAAGCTCCAGATCGGCTAAAGAACCTGGAGCGCTACCCGTATTGCCTGCTATATAATAAATATTGCTACAAATTGTGTAGAAGACCGTACGGGTTCGTTCTAGATTCTCAAACTTCTACCAATTATTTCCGCGACAGTCCACAGCATGATGGTTTCTAAATAGTCCAGAACCTAAGGACAGTATGACTTTCAAGATCAATCCAGGTATTTCTGGAAAGATCCTTTGCGTGCGTTGGCGCTTGTAAAAATGGTATCTGCAGCGAAATTATTCCATGAATAAAAAGCATGAAACTTTACACTTTTGCTCTCAGTTTAGTTATTCAGCCGATTCTCATCACATTCTTACCTATCAAGTGTGAAGGAGTTTTGAAATTTTCTCAAAAGATGGTGATTCATATCTATAGGGCATCACAATATTTCTCTGAGTTTTTCATACAAAAATATTTAAACTGTATATTTATTATCAAAAAGGCGTCTAAAATAGTTTTCCAGGAGATTGGTTTGAAAGTTCTCTTACGAGTGTCATTCTATATCAAACTTTAAAAATTATAATTTACACTTTAAAATGTCAAATGAAGAGAAAATACCATGGATTTGTGGACAAAAATCTGAAGTTCATATGATGAAATTGAGTTATCTGACATCATTAACCAGGAATTGATTTCTGCACAATCATTTCTGGTGGGGTTTTTTTTTGCATAATTGAATGATTTGGCATAGCTTTTCAACATTCACCTTTTACCTTCCAATTAATGTTTATTTTAATATTCCTTGATTCAATGATTTTTTTTCTGATATGATGTTAATTATCTTACTCTCTCTCTCTCTGTCTCTTAACTTCCGACTATTCATGCTTCAAAATCTTCCTAAGATTTAATTTTTGAGCTTAAATAAATAAAAGTACTTTCTCTGAAAGAATGTGTATTTTTAATTATTTCAAAGCTTCAACAATTTTGTTTATTTTCTTTTTCAGAGCTCCTTTATTTTACAATAGTTGGATTACCTTTCGATTTATTACGAAAAAAATTTATCACCCTATTTTAGTTCTCTGCTGACCTAACAAAACATTTCTATCGAAGTTATCAAATAATCGCTCATTCAGCCAAAGAACTGAAACTAGTTTAGCAAAAACATAAAACGGATTAAATTTCTTATTGAAAATTATTCTTAAAATAAAATACTTATTAAGCATATTGAGATCACGAAGTTATCAATTTTTTTTATTATTTTAGTGCATTTTAACCCAGGCCGTCTAAGGGTGTAAGGTCTGGAATGATTCATCGTTGAAACATCACGAGGCTGATAATATCGGGAAGTTTCTTTTTCTGTATTAAGTATAGGACAGAAAAGTAAATTGCCGCACAGGAAAAAAATTACATGATGCGAGTTAAAAAGGTTTACCAAACTGGGAAAAATCTCTAGACCTAGAATTTCAACACATTACTCTTAAAGTGATATTGTTAATCTTTTGGAAAGAGTATTTTGTATAGCTGTCAACATAAAAATATTGTTGTGACATTTTGCACTTAGTGTGTTAAATTATAATAATGACTTTTTAGATGAAAGTCTTTTGCTGGTGATACATCTGGAAGGTTTCTGAACAATTAACATTAATACAGAACGTAGAAAATTTACATTGCGGAATGCTTAAAGGTATATGATAAAATCCTTTAATATTTCGTAAAGTAACTTTCTGGATTCTGAAACTTCAAGAAACACTTTTCGTTACTGCTGCTTTAATACTTTGTGAATAATGTATTCGAATGAGATTTAAAATTAGACCTTAGTATATCTAAGAAGGGTAAGTTTCTTTGTTTACGCATCTGAAACGGCATTATTGATTGATTTTGGAAAATTTCAATTTAATTTTGTTATCTGCACATTTATTTAAGAGATTATCTTTGTATAACCGTCGCAAGTAGAAAAATTTTAGAGTTAAAAAAAAAAGATTTTCGTATTTGTGATACCGCCGAAAATTACTTAGCGGTGAACATTTTTTGGATTCTCGATGATTTTGAGTAATTTACTTCAAGTTAAATATACTATTAATGTGATGACCGTGAAATATTTTACGACTTACTTTTTTCCACTGAGCATTGCTATCACGGAATATTAAATTGCATAAACAAAATCCCATCAAAATCAAGCAGAAGAAATTCGAAATGTAAGAAAATTCAAAATGTTGCAGTTGTTTAAGCCATTTGGTGACAAATGCCAGAAGTCGTAGGAGACTTCCTTTTTTAGTACTTCAACATAATAATCGTTTTACACTTCACAAAAATAGAAATGCATTGAGATCAATGACTTGTTTATGAATTTACATTCCTTAGAGTAAAATACGATTTTTCTATTTTAATAATATTTAATTTTAGAAACTTCCGGATTTTTTTTAAATAGATTAATGAGACTTTCATTTTTTATAAAATGCTATTCGGCGAATAGAATCGGTAAAATTTACTTCTATGGATGTTTTTAATCATTGATGAAAAAAGATTGTGATAACATTTCTTGTCCTATGGTATTTTTAGATTTCTGCTTTGTAGACAAAATTTGGGTATGCTTCATTCATTATATTTATTTCTTTGATGATTTTGACTCCATCTTCGGATAGAGAATAGAATCTAGACGTGTCACCAAGGTCAGCTACAGGTGAATGCGTTCACACCATCTGTAACGTCCTTGATGGTGCGCACAGGATCTTAGATGGCATCACATTGCATTCAAGTTTGAGTTATAATATTAATCTACTTTACAATTGATGACTGGAAGTCCAAGACTTAACTCTGATTTCCGGTTCCGCAAAACTTAGATTTTGTGTGAAAGATATACAATGATGAATGCCTTTAATTATTTGCGAACTTCGGAGGTAAGAATGAATCTTGTATTTTGATCGCATGTATATTGATTTGAGATCTTCATTAATCTCAAACATTCGTATTATTTACATATTTATAGTTCACATGCTTTTGATTTCATGCTTCAAATTTGGCCAAAATATTTTCAGTTTCCTAAGAAAAATTAACTTTCTCAGCCAATTAGAATAATTTTTAATGCACCATTTAGTTCTTTTTTCGTGAATTTATTTATTTATGTCTTCACAATATATTGTAAATTCCAGTTTTGGCTTAGATTAGAAGATAAATACAAAATAACAGCAAATATAAAGTAGCAATACATAAAATGACACATGCTCAATAACAGCATACGAAAACAAATTAGACAGTCCAACAGTCAATAAAATAATCTGATAAAAGTCGTGGAATAAATAAACACAGAACTTATTCAGAATTTCAATAGATAAAATTCATTCTACTATGTTTAAAGCTAGTTAGACGTAAAGAAATTAATACACCACCTTTGAATCAACCTGATTCCACCTTTTCATAACTGCTAATAAGATTTAAATTTCATATGGAAGCTTAACCAAACTTACACTATGTGCCCAAAAGTATCCGGACACTTGCAACTTTTCACATTTTTTAGAATTTCTCCGTAAGAATAAAACTGACTGCCTTTAAACTACTTCGGACATGTAAAGAATAGACAATAAATCACATTTTACATTGAAGATTCGGTCCTGAGGGCAATTTGGGGACCGTCTACAAATTGATGAAGACAGAAACGTTTTCGGCCAACCCCGCTTCACAAAATACTGATAACAAGCTGGAACTTTCAGAAATGGTACTGTTTAATTTGAATAATATTTACAAGAATTTTCGTAAACTCAGCACAAATATTTGGGAAGATATAAAGGTTTTCTTAAAAAATCTCAAATTTGCCCGCCTGTTTTTTGCTTATAACATGCAGAGTTTTCTGTTATACTATCGAAACTCACAGAAAAGATGACAATATGTTAGAGAAGCATTTTGTAAAAATTTGGAAAAGAAATTTTGAATATTACAGGAATAATGAGCATTTTTAGTAAATACTGTTTTACTGCGCATGCGCGAAATATAGTGTAATTTTTCTTTCACAACTTTAAAGCCATATATATAAGGCAACTTATATTTTAAAAAATTCAGTTCAATATCATTAGTATTTAAAACGATATCGGCATTACAACGAGCAGAATTTTAGCTCCTTTCAAAGAGAAGCTAAAAGATGAGGGGTTGTACACAAATTGATATTTTTTAAACTTATATCTTTAAATAGTTATATTGAATTGTATAGTGGTTAGAATTTGCTGAATGTCCATGTAGACATCAATTACATGCATAACTTAAAGTCCAGCTAATTAAGCGCTATAAATAAGAAAAATTTTATTACTTTAATTATATTATTTACTTGATTATTAACCAGTTACATATTGTTACAATTTTACGGCCAAACGATATTTCTAAATATATTTCTTTTATGGCTAAACGAATTTTTATCTAATTAATTTCTTTTCTTAAAATATTTTAATAATTCTACACATATATATATATATATTTATTCGTTACGAATATTAGATGTCTTCATGGGTATTCAGAAAATTCTAGCCACTATACAATCCAATATAACTATTTAAAGATATAAGTTTTAAAGATATCAATTTGTGTACAACCCCTCATCTTTTAGCTTCTCTTCGACAGAAGCTAAAATTATGTTCGTTGTAATGCCAATATCTTTCTGAATACTAAGGATATTGAACTGAATTTTTTTTTATATAAGTTGCCCTATATATCTGGCTTTAAAATTGTGAAAGAAAAATTGCTCTATGTTTCGCGCATGTGCAGTAAAACATTATTTATTATAAATCCTCATATTTCCTGTAATATTCAAAACTTCTTTTCCAAATTTTTACAAAATGCTTCTCTAACATATTGCCCCTATATAGTTCAACCATTGCATGATACATAGAGAAGCTCTTGTTGCAAAAAACATTGATGAAAAATTGCACAAGATATTACAGGATTAATTAATTAGATTAAAAGCAACAGCCGAAACAGTCGTCTCTTTTCAATACTCTGTAATGAGATGGATTCTGTGTACGAGACATTATTACTGCATACCTAAGTCAGATGGCTCTCAAGCGGCAAAATACTGCGATGCATTTTCGATTTCAGAAATGAAGTTTACATTTTTTTTGAAAGAACAGAAACATATATTAGCAAGTTTATTCATTAATGAAGATTGGCTCGGGAAACTCAATTACATGGTTGATATTTTTGAAAAACTTAACGATTTGAATTTAAGTCTACAGGGAAAGAGTATAAACATTTTAGCATCGAGCAGTAAAATTGAAGTTTTTAAGAATAAGCTGAAACTTTGGCAAGGAGAATTGAACAAAAGCAACAGAGACATGTTCCAATGTTTTTCAGAATTTACTAAAAAATAATATAGATTTCTTGTTATTTATAAACATAATTTCCCGTCATATGATTAAATTGGGAGAAAACTTTTCGAAAAGGTTTGAAAAATTTCCAGATAATGAATAAGGTTGGATACGTGATCCATTTTCTTTTGATATTTTTGAATCCAATATCCCTTTAAACGAAAAACAACCGTTAATTGAAGTTCCAAGTGACGAAACACTGAGCATTCAATTTAAGAGTCTAACTATCCAAAAGTTTTGGCTATAGACTGGAAACGAATGTGCCGATTTGAAGAAGAAAGCAATTAAAGTGTTGATTCAGTTTGCATCAACCTACTTATGTGAAACCGGCTTTTCAAAATTAGTCGCCATTAAAACAAAATATCGAACACGATTGGATCCAGAGGATGACTTTTGGCTTGCGATTTCCAATACAGATCCGAACATAGAAGCAACCATGAACTCTTTGCAACCGCATACCTCACATTTAATTCTTACGATGTAAAGTTTTTCTAATGTATTTTTCATTAAAAAATATTTATACTCATGCGCATAAATAAAACTATTACTTCATAAAACTATTTGTTTTTTTCAGACAACTAATAAAGTCGAAACATAAGCACAAAAATCCCAAAAAGAAATTCACTTTAACTACGTTGACTCTTAAAAAAGTCTACCATTTATCCAGGAGTCGCGGCGAAATTTAACAGAAAATGGGGAGTCGGAAGTGAAAATAGTTTGCGCACCCCTGATCTACATAGGTCAAAGTAGGATGACCAGGTTCTATGAATAACAGAAAATTCTTCAAAATTTAGTTTATCGTGTTTTTAATATAATCTTTTCACTAATTAGAACAAACGGGACAATCAGGAACATTTAAATTCTAATTCAGGAATTTTTTTTCATTCCTAGACAACAATTCGAAAATCTGAACTTTGCCGGTTAATCATTTATCGGTCTAGTCACTTCAAACATGAAGAAAAAATTAAGAGGGACAATATAGTTTTATATTACTTTCATTAAAAATCAACTTTTTATCTCATTAAATTTAATTTATCTTCTATATATGAAGCATTTACTTAAAATAAAATTTCAGGATAATCTGGGACACTGAATTCAAATTTTGAACTAATCCGGGATAACAGTCAAAATTTCGAACTGCCCAATCTAATCAGAGACGTGCGACTAATTTAGTTTTAACGTACTTTAATAGTGTTACTTGCCTTAACAAATTTCTTTCCAAATGCCGTTTCTTATCTGCGCATTTTTGCGGTACATGTATGTAGTCTGCAATGGTACGGTATATAGGCGTCTCACAGTACGCAGATGTATATTTTTAACTAAATTAATATTGCTGTTTTTCAATGAAAAAAACCAGTCTGTTGTTAAAAAAGAAAACAGAAATCACTTAAATGATTTCAAATATTTACCTACGTCGATAATAAGAAGCACTGGCGGCGATTGGGTCGAAAAAGTGAGGGGGCAAAAAATTTATAGATGTCTGTCACCTATACCCCCTAGTCTTTTAGATAACAAATTTAAAAATTTAGTTAAAAAATTAGCTAGTTTTCCCGAGCACTATTCCCTTTTTGCAATTCCTAGTTTTACAAAAACTTAGCTAAAATGAAATAAAAATTTAATTTTTCCCTAAAAAAATGTAGGGGGTAACTGCCCCCCTTTGCCCTCCGACTCGCTGCCACTGATTAAGAAGAATACCAAGATTTTTTTATAATAGTTTTGCTTTATACACGCGAAAAATTCGATGTATCAGCAAAGACTGGTGGAGAGGTTGAGATATTGTTAATAAATTATTCTTGCAAATGAATCTCGGCGCCAAGTTTCTGCTTTAATACCTCCGTTGCTAAGCAACCAAAGAAAAAGATACTAAACTAAATTTTAATTTTTAATACTACTTCCCGTTTTTTAACCTGCATTGATAATAATCATTCGTAAAGGACTAAGATTTGGAAGTAAACCTTTTCTACTTATAATAACACACTAAAACACTTCACTGGTTTGTTTTTCCTTTTTTGTAACAGCAATTCACTATTCTTAAACAACTAATACTTCATTTCAATAATATTTAATTAATTCGAAATAATAACGAAGCAAATTGGCAATTCATACTGGGCATAGGTGCAATTTAGATCAGTTTCGAGAATAATAACAATTAAAGATTGATTTCTTACACTGATTTTCAGTTTGCAATTGTGGAAGTGCTTCTTTTTCTAGTACTTTGTATGTAAATGAACTTTTCCATTCATGCATTTGAGGTGTAGAAAAATGCTCTAAATTCTAAGAGAGACTACAGAGAATAAGAAAATAAACTTCTTTGAGGAATTATTTAATTACAGAAAACACCTCTGAAACATCGTCCATTAGATGTTTCAGTTTTTCCTGCTTTTCAACATTAATGTAAATGAATCTAGAGTATTACATTTTAAAGCAAATGTAGACGTAATTCCCTGCTGTTGCGTAGTTATGAGAACATTGTTTGTTAAAGAAAAAAAACGAGACTTCGATAAAGAAAAAAATCAGGGGGTTTAGAATTTCAAAAATGAACTTAAGAAAAGTTTAGTTTCTGACAAGGGAAAATTTAAAATTTTACCATCACTTTTTGATTCGTGAACAAAATAATTCTGAATCCTCTTACTTTTGCTATATCTGTACCTCAGAAGTAAACTATCATAAGTCCAATTTTGATGCTTTTATTGTATTTGTATTATTTCGACAGTATTTTCGGATAGGTAAAATCTCGTAGATGTAGGCAGGAAAAAAGATAAATAAAATACATCATGCGATACTATGCGATACTTTGCGCTCTCGAACTTCTTTTGGCTATCGTATGGAAAGGTTAAAACTGTTACTTCTGATAATTTACCTCTGACCTTTATGCATCCATTTTAAGTAGCATTAAACATTTTTAATTGATCATTATCAAATATCAGACGTTTTTAATTATTTAAAGTGTTACGCCAAACACTTTTTGTAGCATATTTTGTATAGAACTAATTCGCATAGGAATTAGTTTAAAATTAAAAGATTGAAAATCCCTCCTAGATGAGATATCCTGAACGTCAACTTTTACTGGAATTGTACTCTAACAGAGATAATGTACGTAGTGAGAACCTAGAATTAGTCTTATTGATTTTTACGAGATAATAGAACAGAGCTTCTCGTTAAGGCCATGAGACCCATTTCTGGATTCTAAAACATTTAGTGATTATTTTTTCAACAACGATGAATAAATATCATTTTTGTTAAACAATATATTTCTCAAAATTTTGAATGATTCAAGAAATTGGGTATAATGCAAATCAGCTTGATAATTTGATAAATAAATTCAATGCAGTGTAATGACACAAGACAACACCAATGACAAGAAACGATAAAGACAGGGAAGAATTAAAAATTTTACCATTACTTTTTAATTCGTGATAACAAAATAATTCTGAATCCTCTTACTTTTGTTATATCTGTACCTCAGAAGTAAACTATCGTAAGTCCATTTTTGCTAATTTTGATGTTTTTAACGTATTTGCATTATTCCAACAGTATTTTCGGATAGGTAAAATATCGTAGATGTAGGCCGAAAAAAAATGAATAAAATACATCATGCGATACTTTGCGCTCTGGAACTTCTTTTGGCTCTCGTATAAAAATGTTAAAATTGTTACTTCTGATAATTTGCATCTGAATTTTATGCATTCATTTTACGTAGTATTAAACTTTTTGATTGATCATTATCAGATAACGAACGTTTTTAATTATTTAATGAATAATGCCTAACACTTTTTGTGACATATTTTGTATAGAACTAATTCGCATAGGAATTAGTTTAAAATTAAAAGATTGAAAATGTAACTTTTCCGATGTTGTCCGAGTATCTATGTGAATAAGATTCAAATGTAGACTTTGTTAGCAAACTATTTGCTTGTAAACGTAATGTTTTCATCATAACAAGACTACATTATCGATAATTTTCATTTAACCAATACTGAAATTCGTTTTCTAGACTTACAATCCTGAATGTCCACCTTTCCTAGGATGATATTCTAACAATAATGGACAGACTAAAGCATCTAGATCATGGCGCATAGGTTATTACCAGCGACAAGAAGAAAACCTCCTGGAGCAACCTATGCTGCCTGGTTCTAGATTCTAAAACGTCTAATGATATGAAATATCTCATTGCGTATGTGTGTGACCTCTATTCCCTCTAATTGAGATGTTTAGTTCAATTTTGAAGGTCTTGGAAGATACAGTTTGAAATATTGCAGCAAATTGTGGAAACGTTGCACATGGTACAAAAAATCCACTTTTAAATCAGAATAAGTAAGTTTCATTGTATTTCTACAAAACTTCTTTTCATTGTAGTAAGAAATGACAAGTTTCTTTTTTTGATTTCTAATAACAATGATAACACTTTCAGTGCTCACACTGTCTAGTGAACTAATTAAGCCTATACATAATTTTAATAACATAATTTTAGTCCAACTCAAAAATTAGTACCAACTCCTGGAATGGTACTCTAACAGAGATTAATATACATAATTAGAACCTAGAATAAGTCTTATGGATTTTTACAAGAGAATAAAGAGAACCTCTCATGAAGGTCCATGAGACCCATTTCTGGATTCTAAAACATCTAGTGATTATTTTTTCAACAACGATGAATAAATATAATTTTTGTTAAATAATATATCTCTCGAAATTTTGAATAATTCAAGAAATTGGGTATAATGCAAGTCAGCTTAATAATTTGAGCAATAAATTCAATGCAGTGTAATGACACAAGACAAACACCGATGGCAAGAAGAGATAAAATTTCAGTAGCTCTGGACAAGATGTAAAATGTAGACATTGTTTACAACCCGTTACATTTAAAATCTAAATTATTCTACTCTCCAAGAAAATGTTTGTGCCATTTACAAGAAAATATTTTTAAAAATATTTTAACTATTTTTCTAGATGAGTGATCCTGAACATCTATCTTTCCTGGAATGGTATTCGACCAAAGATGATTGCATGAGAACCTAGAACTAGTCTTATGGGTTTTTACAAGAGAGTAGACGAGAACCTCTCATTAAAGTCCATGAGGCCAGTCCTGGATTCTAAAACATCTAGTAATTATTTTTTCAACAACGATGAACAAATTTAATTTCTGTTAAAGAATAGTTTTCATAAAATTTTGTATAATTCAAGAAAACTGGCATTTTGCAAACCAGCTTGATAAGCTAAGCTGTTCATTGCAGAAATATGACTAGAAGAAAACACCAATACCGCAAAAAGAGAAAATTACAAGACCTTTGAGCAGCTGTGTTTCAAATCTGTCCTGAACTGTCTATTTGAAAGAGATTTAAATGTAGACATTCGCAGTGTAAAATTGGACTTACACAATGCTTTCGCAGTGAAATCTTAAAAGCTTTTGGGCTCAAAGGAATAGAAAGAAAAATTTTATTAACATTTTTGTTTAAATATTTTTTCTAGATCAGTTATCCTGAGTGCCTACCTTTCCTGGAAGGATGCTGGAACAGAGGTGGAATGGAATAAGAACCTAGGTCTAGTCTTATGGATTTTCACTAGAAATCAAAATAGAACCTCTCGTAAAAATCCATGAGGCCTAGGTCTGGATTCTAAAACAACAAGAGATACTTAACGTAACAGTGCATACGAATACTATGTAATTCTTCCCGAACTACAGTAGAGTTCGATTTTCAAGACCTGACAAGATACAGAAAAAAAGCATTTATTATTGCTTATATAAGCAAATAAATATAATAAATAAAATTTATAAGCAATACAAAAGAAAATATTATAAGATTATTTTAAAAAACTATTTCAAAATAAACATTCAGCCCAATGTCTTTTCTTTCAAAAATACTGAAAATGATATAAATTCCGCATTTGAAGCTGTATACATCCATAACATATTTTGTACTTTTACTTGCTTTCCTTCTTAGACAAAGTTTATCGTTAAATAATTGACCCTCAATCAAAAATCTGGCGAATTAAAGGATTTAGAATTTTCCCTCAAAGACGTTTGTCACTCAGATTTATCGTTCAACCTTTCAGTTCTGACCAGTGAACATTGTAATAGTTTGAGACTAAAAGTATTTTATTATCATTACGCATTTTAAAATGTTTGATATTTCAGTACTAAAAGCAAAAATCCTTTGTATTGAATTTTAGACTGTTTAGATTCAAGATATTTTCTTCTACAATTGATTATTTTTTAAATCCAAAGGAATAGAAATATTTTCATTGAAACGAGATTTTTTATGAAATTCTAAAAATGTCAACTTCTTGTTATTAAGTTTATTTTTAACTAGAACATTCTACGGTGTCTAGAATCTGATCTTGAAAACATTAAAAAAAAAAAAACATTTGAAGAATTCTTTGTTCTCCATATTTTCTTTTCTCATTGATTTAAAGATGTATTTTTGTTGAATTCTGGAAATATCCCCTTTTCAGGGAAATTTCGGAGTATACTTATAAAAGGCCAGTCTCGGGAAAAAATTTAATCAGCAATTAATTTTCAATTAAATATGCCAAAAGTATTGTATCTTTTCATATTACTATAAGACATTCTTTAGCTTGATTCCCTGCGCATAATAATCTCTACTAATAATAAAGGAGAATGTGTGTGTGAATGTTGGCGCTCTACAGGACAGATCGATGGACTTCGAGCTACGAAACTTGGCACAGACATACTTTGGAATGTGGGAATGTGCACCTCGGGGCCCTTTTTTGAAATTTTAATTAGAATTTTAATTAATTAAAATTCAAATAACTTTCGAAAATATTACAGGATAAAACTCATATTTACACCATCTGAAAGAGCAAAACATTATCTTTTCAATGATATCAATTAAGTTGCCGTAAAATTTTTTGTTGAATTTTAATAACCTTTTAAAAATATTTTTTGGCATAATTTACAACAATACTTTCCATTGTTGCAACACAATTCAAACCGTTTTCATTGTTTAAATACATTTTTTCAATGTTGAAAACTAAGGTAATATCTTAATGTTTAATGATATATTTTAATCAGCATAACATTACGTTCAAACATTACGTTGGTTTAAGAATACTTTATGAATGTTTAATGGAAGAAAACATTAGCATAAAAGCTAACAAATATCACCTTAAGCAAGTTTCAAACAGAAAAAGTGCGTAATAGGACTAGATGGAGACTAGGGATTATTTTATTGCAGAATTCCTAGGATTTCTCCTTTGCCCAGGACTCCGTAAGCTTAAAGGGGACTTCGGAATTAAGGTAGTTAGTTTTGTGTGTGTATATTCGACTGATATTTAGTCAAATGCTTAAATCAGATATTCAATTTCCCGGACCTGAAGAAGAAACCTGCCATCACAAAGAAAACATTTTCTTGCGAAGTTGTCATTTCAATGATTGAAGTGAATGATGAGCTCCCATTTTCAATGATTAACATACACCTCACTAATCATTAACGGTAATGGATACTTTCAATAAATAAAACTAATTTATTTCTAGATAACCATTTAAATTCAATTAGCTATTTAGAACAATCGCCATGTCGGGAATGGGAAGTCAATCACTGCATCCATTTCGTCCCTTGCACTCTTGTGTTGAAACTTATTAAATACCATTTGTAAGCACTCATTAAAGTTGTCCACTATCGTTATAATCATAACCAGGCCATCTAAGTACATCCCTGAACAGTGGTGAACTGGGTCTGAAAATAGTGGTTACCAGGAGTCAGTGAGGGCCCACACATATATATAATCATAACATTAATTCATTTATATATTTAAATATATATTTAATTTTTAATTTTTTATATTTAATTATATTAATTTAAATCTTGGATATTTAATAATTATATATTTAATTTAATTTTTATTATATATATAATTTTTCCGCGTCTTTAAAAAAATCCCTTTTAACACCCTTTAATTTTCTACGTTTAAAATAACGAAATTATGATTAAAGTTATTTGATTTTAAATTCCGGAAGTTAAATATTTCGTATACTGTTTTAGCTACAAAGTATGAAGGAGAAATGCTGCCCATTAGTAAGGCATCTGTTGAGAGAGCCAGGAACCTTAAAAACAAACTTCTTTGGATGATTTAGAGTTTAATAAATTGTACTGGTAATGTTTCAGTAATTTGTAATTAAACTGGTATCCTTAAAAAGGTATTTTTGAATTATAAATAATTTAAAAATCATTTTGTTAGATAGTATTTTTTGAAAATATTACGAAAAAACGCCAAAATCTCGCTTAATTTTAAGTAACTGAAATTTTAATTTACTTCTGGACTTTAAAATGTTGACAATTATTTTCATCTTTTTTTTAAGGCCATGCGTGCCAAATTTCACAAAGATCGAGCAAAACTACAGATTTGTACAAAAAAAAATTCTTATAATGTAAAAAACGTCTTTTGTTGTATTAAAATGCAGTCCATTTTCATTGTTTCGCCAGTTTCTTTTCCTTTAAGTCTATTCTTTTTCTTTCTTTCTTCGTTACTTCAAATAAATTTAGCTTTTCATAGATTTTCTATGCTATTTTGATAAATTTGCTTTTTGCAATGACCTTAAGCTAATTTTTCCACTTAAGGCAAGATTCTTTCTCTTGGAGATTATGTAATTCATTTATTTGTTATAATTAGGTTAAATGTTCACTTTATAATAAGCTTAACAATGCACAATAATTGTAGATTATAATTATGCAAAATTTTAAAAAATTATCTTCATCGAATCTCTTGTTTTTTAGACTTTTTAACAGTTGAATGTAAAGATGTGTATCATTAGTTTCATTAGACGCAAAAACATACTGCATCAAAATTTATCTCAAATGCTAATACAATTCATATCTACTGATTTTTTTTCTTTGCACAACTAATTTCTTTCTCGATCTTTTGTAGCAATTAACACTTTCAACTTAACAAAAATTAAATAAGTTGACGAATTTAAAGTTTGTTAATATAATCAAATTAAGACAATTAATAAGATGGACGAGTCGGTTGGTAGCTGAATGTGGCTAGTCTTTAATACTACAAAAGCAATGTAAAAATAGAGAAATGATAATTTCAGCTTACCACTCGAAATTTTTTTCTTTCCTTTTGCAAGATACGCTACGTATGTGTGTGTGTGTCTTTACTCTCTTCCGACTAAAAACAGAAATAACATCTTTCTCACTAATTATTTTCCATGAAAGACAGACCAATAAGACTGAGGCATCCTTTACTCTTCTAAACGCAAACTCCCCCTTCCAACGCATAAAGAAAAGCTTGAGTGTCGTCTTTTCATAGATGTCATTTGGTGTTCCAGTTACAGTTTTAGCCAAGAAAACCTTTTCCTACAGGTGAGTTCCCTTGTTTGTCAGATTTATGACAGTAAAATGAAACTACAAAAAAGAAAGGAAAAAGCACCTCTTATAGCCATTTCTCACAAGAACCGCACCCTTTCTACACAAAGGGATGCAATGGGGAACTAACTTAGGAAATTTTTTATTATTATTATTATTTAAATCGATTTAAAATGCTTCAAAACGAACAATAACATTAAAAAAATTCTAGACAATTTTGTTTTTTTTTAAATTTGCAATCAAAGTTCTCCTCTCAGAATTCGCGGGAAAAACGGTCCATTTTGGCGCGAAACAGGTCTGAAGTCACAATTGCCTGGCAGGGGAGACACAGGCTTCCTTCCCGTTCGCTCTCTATAGAGATTCTCTTTTTTTCTATATTTTTCGACTATCGCATCAGATAAAATAATGTCGGCAAGATACACGTATTGTATTGTTCCTAAATGTAGTAATACAACTGTAACGGCACCCGATAAATTATATATCGATGTGCCAAGAAATTATGTTATTCGCAAAAAGTAGTGTAAAGTGATGAAGAGAGATCCGAAGCTTAATCCAGAATTATCAGCAAGCAGCATTCGTCATGTCTGTGGAGATCATTTTGATGTGAGTTATTAATCTATATTATATCTATTAAAATTGTATATCATGAAGCACAGTAAATTCAGAATTCGATATCTTTTTTCTGTTTCTAAAAGAAGTACAAGTTGAGGTTAGCAGCCAAAAAAAAGATATTTTAAAGTAAAAAGTTAAATTTAATTAGTTTTTTCCCGTTTGATTACATGGAATTTATTTATTATTTTCTTTGAGGGGAAATGGCCCCGCAAAGGGTAAAAATATAGAAGATCCTACATTCTTTAAAATTCTCTTTTTTAAAAAAAACTTGCTCTTGTTATTTTATTGCATAAATTTTTTCAGTGGATATTCGAATGTTTCTTTTATTTTTAAAAAAATTACAGTACTATTGAAAATTAATAAGAATATCTTAAAAATTAGTTTAAATTCACGACTTTTTTGATAATGAAATTCGTTTTCATTTGTAGTTCAACAAAATAATTCGCAGAATTAATTTTTGATGCAAAATAAATCCTTTATATTCAATGAATGTATTAAAATCAAAAACAGTCTTCAAAAAGTTAGTTTGCTCATCAATTATTATAGTTGTGA
The DNA here is from genome assembly GCA_013235015.1 of Araneus ventricosus. NCBI lineage: Eukaryota > Metazoa > Arthropoda > Arachnida > Araneae > Araneidae > Araneus > Araneus ventricosus. Next base: position 219,142 of record BGPR01000949.1, read on the forward strand.
AAAGGTGGGATAAATTTATCTCATCGTGCATCTCGAGTTTGTAGATGACAGCACTTAAATTCCTAGATCAGTCGCATTTGGTCTCGTTTGAATATTATTATAAATTTATACAGTTGTTTTTATATATATAATTCAAAAATTAACTAACATAATGAGAAAAGCTTACTTTGCAGTAAAAAAGGCTTACTACTTACAGATACTTTGTTCGTATCTTTTCTTTTCTTTTTTTGCAATTTACGAAAGTTGTTACAGTTTTATTATTTTTAATTTTTTTATTGTATTCCTTTATATAAGTTATTTTTACCAGATTTTATATTAATTAGTATAAACTAGTATTTTAAAATTAAGAGCCTTGAATATCATGTTTGTTCTGTTTTTGATATAAGTATAAGATGAGATTAAACCCATAAGTTCCTGTATGAGCTCGTATTGAAAAATTACGTGGTAGACACGTGTAGTTTTAAGGTTCTATTGTTGATTAAGGTTTATAAATAGATTTAATATTGTTTCTATTTTGACACCGATTTTTAAAAGAAAATTATTTTATACTTTTCAAACCACGGTTTTGTTTAATTTTTTAAAAGTTTATTTTTATTTTTTCACACGAAAAGTTAAGCGCGGACACATACATGAAAACGTAGCTGGCCTTTAGCGGTTTCCTGCTTTTTTTATATATATTTGTGCTGATTCATCCACACGGGGATAGTGATGATTTAATAGCATTACCAGAATGAATTTATTTCTTCATTTTCAGTGGATTTTTTATGGGAGTTTAAAGATTTCCTTTCCTTTTTTTTATGCCGAATTCGATTAACATTAAAAAGAAGTTAAGCTAGAATTAATTTTGTTTCATCGGTTCTGTTTTTCATGCTCTTTTTTTTATTTTTTAAGCACTCTGTCTACAAATTAGTATACACACCATGGTATACTGTTTAGATTCTGATTTATGACAAGGTTTTTATAGATAAGTTCAGCATTTTATTTTATTTTTTTGTTTTATGTTGCTTCATTGAGGAGGATTATAAGACAAAAAAAAAGAAATCTTACCGTTGTGCTTTTATTCCTCGTATCTCAGACATCATAAAATCGGAATTTCCCTTGAAATACATTGCCATCAATGTAAAATCGATCCTTGGCAAATTATCCGATTTATCTTGTATAAAACCAATATCCATTGTGAAATTGAGCGTTGAATAGTAGAAAAGCCAAAAACTTCACTTTTAAAATATTAGCTGGTACAAACGCCTTGATTCAAAGCAGGGCACAAAAGTAGCGAAAGAGAAGTATGCGAAGGAAGGCAACTGTGACGTCCAATTCTACTCGGCCAATGAGAGTGGGTTTCGGATTGCATCATCATTCCTGCTGTTTCGGTGCATTTTCGCCCTCAATATTAAAATAAATAAATTTTTACGTAAAATTTCACTTGCATATTTGAAATTAGAATGATTTTTTCTATAAATACGGATTGCTTTGACGCGTTTTTAAAAAATGCTGCAGTTCCCCATTCCTTCCGTCTTTCCAGGGGTTTCCGAAACCAACAAAAAATCTTAATGAGTATTGCGGCTGGACTTTGCACAGAAGAGGTACCCTGTTCCAATGGCCCGAGGGCTTGTTGGATGGCTGCAACTTTCTGAAGAAACGTCTGTAAAATGATCGGAAGGTTAAACGAAGTGAACTGGACAGAGACCTCAGTGCAGTTCCTACGGGCAATTGTAATTGCGTATGCGACTTGGATCGGTAATCGACCACCCGCTGTTCGGCTGGTCGAATTACGACGGCAATAAATCCCCAACGACGGTTGTGGAATGCCGAAACACGGATCTTGGTACAGGGTTATTTTATTTATTTGCTTTAGAAAAAATAATTTCTAAAGCAAGTTCTTTTTTTCTCTCCCACACTGTCTGGGGGCCCAAATTTTCTTCTGTTGAAGGGGCCCCACTTGCCATCGGGCAAGCTGGCAACCTCGCCAGACCGCCACTGACCCTGAACATAAGAAATCTTGCTAAAGGATGAAATATTCTGGTAATGCTGGATTATGTTACGTGGCATTGCCTATTTTTGAACTGTTTAAATTTCTTAATTAAGGGTGTAAATTAAGGGTTTCAATTTCATTTATTATTATTTTTTGATAAACAATTTTCTGTTGGTTTATTTAAAGTTTTTTTTAAATATATTTACAACTGAATTAAGTAAAGGAATTGGATATTTGGCTTTAAAAATCAAATGATTTTATTTCTGACAGATTCTAAAATACTACAGTTTTGTATTTAAAAAAATACATACATACATTCTCATTTTCGATGATGACCCAATAGCGATATCCTGAATGTCCCGTGAAATCATGTCACATTTTAAAAATTACTTGACTGCCAGTTGAAAATCAGTGAAAAGTATTCTCATGAGCAAGATCCGATTTCCTTTGTTTCCGTTTAATATGTACAGACTAATATGGCTTCTGGTGCCCAGTTAATACGAAAGTCACTGATCTGTGAAATTTTCTACGAATTATCTCTTTAAAATACGTACAAAAATTTATAAGTCGAAAACCTAAAATTAAACCCAGATTACACTAATTTTTAAAAAATCAAGACGTGCAGTTAAAACAAGAACAATGTTTTTGAATCTGAATTCAACAAACGATATCTTAATTGACTAGCTATAAGATACGACTGAAGCATATTTATAATTGAGCAGGACATATTCCACAGAAATATTCTGTACTCAAAGAATTATCTAATTAGCGTTGTTTTTTTTTTTGGAGTAATATACTCTGATTTTGAATTTAATATTAATATCAACTTTTTACGTTTTAAAACAAATTCAAATTAACTTGTTTCTATCAAAGAGAATGATAAAAAGTGCTTATTTAGTTTCAGGCTTCTCTTCGTAGAAGTCTGCTTTATGTTTTGCGTTCCTGTGAGGAGCATTTTGAATCATTCTTAGAAATACAGATAAATCACAGCAAAGTTTAGTTCGATTCGTTGATACTAAGACAAATCAAATATAAGTTTCTAATATCGATCTACATAACCCAAATAAAAACCAAAATTTTATTTCCTTTTGCCTTCACACTTAAGGATTGCTATCCGCAGTGCATTATTTTTTCATTGCGGAAAGGCCAAGTCGACAAATCTTAGTTAATACTTCAAATGCCTTTACTTAGTATTTGTAATTTTTGGAAGCAAACCAATTTTAAAATTCACTTAAAGGAAACAACGAATTTTAAGCATATCTAGAAATAACAGTGCAGAATCAAAATGAAAACTCTTATGCACTGTTGTGGATTCGGAGACAGGCTCGAAATTATAACATACTGAAGTGAGGTTGTACATTGAGATCATAACTGGAACTTATATTTATAATTTTAAATAAACATTTTCCACGCTAATCTTCTACATGGAATTGTTTTCACCTTTGCTTTACAAGACGTAAAACTTTGCGTCACGACAGCGCAAATGCATAGTAGGAAATCAGGACGTTCAATGTGCAGGTTTCCGATCAACCATAGACAAAGTAAGATGGGCGTGTATTAACTCCCTTGCATAGGAGGCCACGAGATAATGGGGCCCATTTTGCAGGAGAGAAATGAAGACAGAGCTCGATCTACTGATCCATGGACACCAGGTCTTCGTGATTTTTATCAATAGAGGCAGTGGCCTAAGTCGGGGCGTCAGCTATGGCTATAATGCATAAAAATTATGAATTCCAGAATTTGAAAAAATGTTTTAAAAGAAATATGAAACAAGTGAAACATTGCTTCTTTACTCATTCGATATTTATGTGTCAAGATACATAAAATTCATCTGAAACTAAACTCCCAAAATAATTTCCAAATGATTTGTCATTTTTTAGAATTCTTGGAATGATGATTAAAATGGTGGAACTTGAGTAATTCGAAGCTTAAGGACCACAGTAAAAATTCGATTTAACCAAGAATTCGGGTTAAGAAAAGCTGGGTCTAAAATTGAGTAAAACAAGATAAAACCATTTTAAACAAAAAGTGACATTAAAATTTATTTTTGATTTTTGACAGTTTTAATAAATAATACATAATTAACAAATAAACTGTTAGCAGTTTTAACGAATAAAGTCATAATAATTATAATTAAAAAATTTTAAAAATAATAATTTCAATAAATAAGTAATTTTAGTAAACAAACAGTATAAAGTACTTTGAATACAACAATTGTACAACATAACTTCAAAATATACAGTACAATTCACATCAAACGTGTTCAAAGTATTTTTTAAATTGCGAAATTTTTTATTCTTTTCTTGATTGAATACATTGTAAAGTTCTTGAGTGAATTAAAGGCCTTAACAATTTACCGTTGAGGACACAAGGTGCAGACGTATTTAAATAAAGAAAATAATAAAAAACATTTTTTTACAATTTTCAGTCTCGATTTCGAATTAACCAAAATAAATTCGAATCATAGACGATATTTTAACATTATATTAATAGGAAATTCAAGGGATCAGTTAAAATATTCGAATTACCGTCGAATTCGAATTAAAAACTCTCGAACTGGCCAAGTTATACTGTATATGATCATATGATCAAACAGTAAAATGGTTAAATTAAACAGTTTTAAGTATTAGCTAACTAACAAAATTTGCTAAAATGTTGCATGAATTTTGTTGCATTCAAGGATTATTTTGTTAGCTATTTTCTCTGAATTTTTAAGATGTTCCGTCAACATGTTTTTTGTATAGGTTGGTGACTGCAAATGATTCACTGATTAGCACTCTTGTCAGTCAGGAGAACTGCTTGTTTCGAAAAGTGGGAGACCTTTTGCTTGGTGTTTGAAAAAAGAAATGCACTAAACTCTGCAGCTCCCGCCCTTTAAATCAAGCGATATTTATATTTTTCCTGAATGATGTGGACACGAATATTTCAGAGATGAAGAGTCTGTTGAAATAACATGTGACGAATTAAAATAATACTAAACCCAAATATATGAGAAAGACATTAAATAAAATCTAGAATTCAGATAATAAAAGGAAAAAGCGATCAAATGTGAAGAAGATAGCGGTGTAACGAATATCTATATCCTCCTTTCGTGGTAAGAACTACTTCTTTATTGCACTTTCATTTAACTTGCCTTGTTTCATGTTTGTGATGGTAGAATTTTGTAACCAATTTTTCAATCACTTCTTACTGTGCTAGAGTTTTGAAATTTTGTACACTTGTGTGTTCTTGATAATAATACAATATTTTAATATTTTCAGAACTTATTTATCAGTTAAAAAATTAATTTTAATTAAATTTTGATTTCATATGATGGCGCCATCTGGTAGTGAATTTAAGAAAGAATTAAATACATGGTTCTATAATATTTATATTAAGAAGTTATGAAATATATTAATGACTAAAAACTTAAACAAAATACATAAAAAGTTTTAAAAACTCTCTTTTTTTAACACATTAATGCCTCGAGTCCTTTTTAGGGACACTTAAAAATGCATCATAAACTCACATGAATGATTTTTTCAGCATGAATTTTACAAAAGAGTATTTTTAAGTATTCGTTTCGTTTATATTCAATCGATGGTAGCACGCATCAAGCGTTCAGTTGATAATACAATTCTTCTACATTCAAATCAGACTCGCAAGTAGTTATTTGCAATATCAGGAAGAATAGGGTAAGTTTGTTCAATTATTTATCAATAAATTTACTTGTATATAACAAATACATTAGTAAATACAATTGTGAGAATAAGTTTTTTCTTCGAATTTCACAATTTTAAATGTTGATAGGGTTTTTTTTTTTTTTTTTCATTTTGCAATAATTCCCATCATAAGGAAGTAGTGCTAAACTTAGAGGAGCGATAAAACAAATTTTTCAGGCAAGAATTTTTTTTATTAATCTTCCAGTTGATTTAACGACATGTAATATTAGTATACAAAATATTATTGAAAAAATGCCACTAGGGCATTAATAGGCTAATGTACTGAAAAAAGGGTAAAATACATTTTTTACTTATCAAAAAATGTAAAAGGGTTAGACACTGAAATGAATCATATATGGAAATAGACCCGAAATTAATATCATAAAAAGGAAAATTCACAAACATGGTTTCAAAATCAAAAATTTATTATGAATGTGATAAAATTTCAATTTACATAGAGTAGTTTTTATCAGCGACTCACACTTTCATGATTTCGTTTGGAAGTTCATGTTTATGATAAAAAAAAAGCATTTTCTTCTTTACAGTATATTAATAAAAGCATGTTTTAAAAACTTTTTTATTTTTGTTATTTAATATATTCTTGTAACAATTTACTCCTGTTTTGCTTAAGTGGTGATAAAGATGATGAAATAAATGTTGAACATGTTTCAATTTTCTTCAAACATACCGCAAATTCAAACTAAAACTAAATTTATCTTGTAAATTAATTAATTGAAAAATAATGAACTTGAGATCCCTACTAAAGAATTCAAGAACAATTCTTGAAATCAAATTATTGATTAATTTGATTGAGGAATAATGATTTATTTAATAATAATCGAAACCTCCTTGTTAAAAAATAGAATTCAGCTGATTATTATTATTATTTACAATTCAATTTTATGAGAAGAAAGCCTTAGAAGCATGAAAAGACGAAAGAGAGTGAAATTGAAAGTAATAACTTAAGGTTTAAACAGCGTAACTTTTCGAAACATATTTGCAATTATTATTTAATGATAGGCGCAAATACTAGATATCAACGAATGGAAATTTTGTTGTAACAATCATAAAACTAAGTTAAAACATGATATTTAAGCTGCTGCTGAAGATAATTTGAAAAAGAATATGGTCAAAATTTTTTACTGATGAACCTATTATTAACTGAGAGCCACCTCGATTGTAAATCCTTATACATACCAAAGAACTGTGGGGAAATATGCTTCAAAATTTCTTTCTTTATAGCAGCATAAGTTTAGAAAAATGCATAGCCATTTATTTAACTTAAAATTTTTAATCTTAAAGAAAAAAGTAATTTTGTGTCAGTGAATCCTGTTTTCTATCCTAACATATTTGTAAATTCTTATTAAATCAATCATATAAACAATAAGTTTGATTGATGATTTTTATAGAGATTTTTAAAAAAACTGGAAATCAATGCAATATTTATATATATATAAGTTTGGAAACCTTTTCATTCTAAAACAAAACCTAAGCACCTGAAATTGAATATATTACCTAACTATTCAAATTAAATGTTTGCTATTTAAAAATACAGTAGAGTCCCGCTAAGACTAGATGAGACGGGGCCCTGTCCGGATTAAACGGGCTCTGCCACAAAATGAACGTAATACAAGTTTTAGACGGGTAAAACGATAAAAACGTGTTTTTTTTTTTTTTTTCAGAAATACAGTATAGACTCTCTCTCATCCGACACTCCCACTAATCAGACGCACCTGTTGGAACATGTTACCTGGTGGTGAATCCTTCTTTCCTGTTAAAACTTGAAACCTTCCCGCTTTCAGTACATGATTTTTCTATTGACTCTCTATAGTCCGGACGCTCTCTATAATCCGACAGGTGTCCGGTCCCATATGTGTCGGATTAGAGAGTCTACTGTACATAACCTTTTCCTACAGCTAAATTTTAGTTTTAAGACTACTGTATACTTAGACCTAAGTTTTTAACCAACGAACTGATGCAGGAATAACAAAACAAAACATCTTCCTTCATAATTAAACTTCAAAATTTAAGGGTCGTATATCCTGCTTTTTTTTAAAAAAATGCCGTCCGGACGAGCGGGGTCTGGATTAGCGGGACTCTACTGTAATTAAAATAAGATTGAATTTTGAACTCAGGCATGATTGCTCAGCTGCTGAATTCTAATACATAATACATTTAAACTACTGGATCTCAAATATATAGTTTATTTTCAATGTCTTCCCATTAAGTGTTTTAAAAAATTCATTTTAATTATGATATTTATGCATTATTCCTGTAAAAAACATTTCTCTATTGTTCTCAGTTCTTTAAAGGCTGAAGACGATAATTTTTATGACTTTATGCTTTATAAATGAAATACTGTCTTAGCATCACTAATAGTTACTTGCGCCGTCAACAGCTATAAATAAAATAATCAAGTTTATGTTAATTAGATTAACGTCCCATTGTGAAGTTACACACAGGCTATTATTGAAAGGACCTCATAATTTTGAACTGTGGTCGGATGACGAGAACACCTGAGCCGGTACACACTCTCCACTCTTCATCACTATACCATCGGGAGGATGTTTGTCTTTCGACGGATTTAATGTGCACCAAGCCCGTATACACGGTGGATCTTCCCTGCAATTACGTATTGAACCCGCAATCTTGAAGCCGATACCTTCCCACCACGTGACCCGCTGGGCCCAAAGTCAAAACTTAGCCATGAGGCCCATCACAACCCACAAAAGATTCAAAACCTGCCTGCGAGATTTTTTGAAGAAAAGTATGTTTAAAATCTCTTCGAATAATCTTGCTGCTTGGTTCTGGATTTCAAAACATCAAGTATACTGCGTAGCAGTAAATACAGCGGATCTAGTCTTCAAGTGATTTCATACCCTATAAGAAGTGTGCCAGAAACAACATGAAGAATGATTTCAAACTAACCAAATAAAACGGCTTAGGAGGCAATGACGTGAAATACAGCCTATGAAGCTGCTGAAGTTGGTAAAAAAAGTCTAATTATTTGATATTTCGCCTCGTAATGTACTGGTTGCGCATTATTTTCTCATTGTAAAATATTTAAATCAGGCCAGTACTTTTTGTTAAAGTAAGCTGTGTTAGAAAAACATATCTTTAAAAAATTCTATGGCTGATGTTATTACACATCGTATTAATTATTAAACCGATACATTTCAAGCAATTTCTCATTTATAATTTTCAAAATGATTGGTTAATGTTGTAATGAATAATCGATCAAACCCCTTCAATTTTTGCTGTTGTCTAATGGGGATAATAAACCTGAAAAAGAAAATGCTTCTCATTAATGTACTAATTTACTGCTTCTCATGCTGAAGTGTACATCATGAAAAATTTTATGCAGTTAACTCAGTCAGTAGTTAAAAATATAAGAGTTGGCATTTATTCTATTAATGAAACATTTAACTTGAAATTCTCTTTAAATTCTCTCACAATCACTGCCTTTTCAGTGTTGGATGGCAAAGGTAAATTGTCGATTTCCTTTGCTAAAGAACACCAAACTATTAGAGAGATGCTAATTCCTTCTTTAGTTAGGAAAAGATGGCCGCTGTTTTTCTTTCTGAGTTTTCGAAAGTGGACGTTCACAGAATCACAAAAATCAGAAACGACATTGTAACGATGATTGAGGGTGGAATCTTCAGCAGAATTTTTCTCCACTAATTCTGCTACTTCAAGACGAACTTTTTAAATAAGGTAGAAGATACCATAAGTATACCATAAGTGGAGTTACCCCTGGTCTGTAAAGCATGCAGGGTCAATTAAAGAACGGTCCCCACGGTAGTAGTTCGAAACTGAGGTCAGAGCACCAACGGCCATCACCGGCCCTTCCCAAAGGAGGAACGTCCCGTCATTGGAATGGAGGTAACTCAACCCTACACCATTACTATACCCCCAGGAGAAGCAAGAACCCAATTATTTATTTGGCGGTTTCTCATCCATGTACTCTTGGTGCCCCCATGGGGGAGTGAGGTAGAGGATAAAGAATCATTTTAAAAAATAACACTTCTAGGAAGCAATCTTTCAGCAAAAATATCAGAGGTGAAAATGACTTGAAATTAAAAAAGTATTAATAAACAAAAACTTACCTGGGAAATAATATTACAGCAACTTAATATAATTTCACGTACATTTTTTTATGATACAGCAACAAAAGAACATAAATAAGAAAATTGTTTTACCATGCCTGTTCATGTTTCTTCATGCAAACAATTTAGTATATATGCTAATTGTGTGATTTCAAATAGACAGCCATTGCAATTCGCCCCCCCCCCCTCCCAATCAAAACACATAAAGAAAGTGATTTCCATAACTAATTGATGCACTCATAGGTCTCCGTAGTTGACTGTTTATGATATCGAAGTTCTCAGTCACGGAGGCTTTTAACGATTCGAAACCCTAAGCATTGTTTTTATTATTTAAAAAAATCCATCATATTTCAAATCTTATCATAGCTTCGTTTTTTAAAAAATGCTACTGAAACAAAATAGCTCAGATCTCGCTTATGAAATATTAAATATGCCCCTATTAATGATGTTGCATTAACCAAATGTTTTATATATATGGATGAAAAATACATTTTATTAAAAATATTTATATCAACTTATTTCTGTTACATTATTTGCCTCGATAAACACTTTTTTCGTACATTTTTAAGGCAGTATTGGCTTCAGTGAAAAGATGCGAAATGTGTTACCTTCCTGACAAGGGCTGTCGCCATTTTCAGATACCAAACTGGTGTATTTTTATACACATTCATTGTTATTGATGAAAAGATTTAGTATTTATTAATAGAGCGGGGACTTCTATTACATAAACTAGTCAACAAAAAAACATATATATTGCCTCCAAATTTACATTTTATTAATAATATCACAATACTTTAAGGAGTTTTACTCCATTATATCATACAAGATAAGTTCATACAGCAGTATGAGATTATGTATTGTTTCAAAGGGCTTGTGAACAACTGACAGGTACCCACATTTGTCAACGTGAATGCTTTTAAGGTGAAAATCCTTGATGGCATTTTAAAAAAAAAGTTTCAATCATAATTATGGAAAAGGAAAGGACGAGATGTTTCATGGTAAATTGTCAATATAAAAAACTCTGTATCATAAGATAAATATATATTTAACAAAATATAAAATTATACTACATCTTCACATGGAAAGTAATCTGAATGCTGACAGAAAATCATCTTCAAACTTATCTGCAGAAAAACGAGATACAGAGTCACGAGCATTTGTTCTTATTTCATAAAAATATTTTGGATCCATTTTCCATACATCTTCCATAGCACCTGCTAATGTGTTTATGTCATCTGCTAAGAAACCAGATTTTTTTATCATTATAATCAACAACTATGTCCATCTTTGGGCCTCCAGAATTGTGAGCAATCATTATTAGACCTGCAGACATGCACTCGACAATTCCTGCAAAAATATTTTTTATATTGTATTAATTACGTGAAAATAAATTGCTACATTAAAAATTTCAGATTCAATCAAATAAAATGACTAAATAAATTATTTTATCAAAAAGTTAAAATATGAGATTTATATTTTGCTTTTTAGACAGTCCTTGGAAGAGGTGTAGTGGAGTCCGAATACCGTTCAGGCACTGTTTTTTGTTTTTTTTTAATCCCTTAACTGTCGCGCCCGTCATATTGACGTGCATCGAATTATTGCATTTTTAGGCTTATAAACTGAAATTTAATCAATAACACTGCTCTGCAAGAAAATCAGCCCCGACACCATTCCAGCAAATTCTTATGTAAAATGACCTCCTGAATCCGAATATGACCGCCATTTTGCCCTATCACCCACCGTTTTCTCGGAAACCCCCTATTTTTATCACTCTTTGGTAATTTTATGACCATGAATTTGTTTTGGGGGGGAAGGATTATTTTAACTGTTAAATGTCTTCTGAGGGGCTACAGAGGTGAAAAGTTCTAAAATATGAACATTTGTAGCAAGGGGGAGATTTGGGGGGATTTTCCCCCTTAAATTTAAAAAAATCAATAAAAATGATAGGTTTTTCTGGGGTTTTTTCTCAATTTTTCGCTTAATTTCTACATATTCCAGCTTCCAGCGACTCCTTTTCCTCACCCAAACACCCGAAATAATAAAAATATATAGCAAAAATTTTACCAAAAACGGGTGAGGGGGGAGAGGTCCCGAAGCCCTCACAAGAAAGTTCGGAAGATTCACTGTACAACGTTGCCGCTCTGAATAACTCCCAAGCTTCGTGTTTTGCGCAGTAAATCTCCTGCTTTGACACGTTTTAAAGTTCATTACTCTTATTTATGTAGTCGTGTATCGATACCTTCCCTCAGTACATGTTTCGCGATCGGAGAGTCAACTTTGTGGTATTCTAGGAGGTGATTCTGAGTTTCCAAGTTGTTTAAATTTTGTTAAAAGATCCAATTTTTTTTTCTCCTGCTTCGTAAAAGTGAATTACAGTACGTGAGTGCAAGTTGTTATTAATACCGAGCATTGATTTACTGTTTAATTTTATTATGCCACGCGATTGTACAAATCATCCCGATAGCTTCTAAAATGTTTGCGGTTGATTTGACTTGAAAAGCGCAACGAAAGCCCCTTTCTCCGCTTCTTAAAACTGCTTATAAATTTTACTTCGATTGCCAAGTTGGCGATCAGGACAAGGATTGGGCTCCAAAGTCGTGCTGCGCTACTTGTTACAGTAGCTTGAACAAGTGGCTCAAATGTACCCTTAAATCAATGCATTTTGCTGTGCCCTTGGTTTTGCGCGAACCTCGCTGTCATCTCACAGATTGAGATGACAGCGAGAATTAAAGAGCGATACAAAAATTGTTACTTTTGTATGACTTCCACCGTCAGGTTCTCTAGCAAAAGCAAGCACACAATTTAGTATCCCTTCAGCTGTAAGACCAGTCCCTCACAACGAATATTTGCCAATCCCAGTGGCCCCCAAAACCTATACTCTGCAGCCAGAAACGGATTTGGAAGACTTTGAGCCACAGCCTGGACCATCAACTTCCACCGATGATGAAGAAGAGTATCCAGCTGATTTAGTTCATCGACAACACCTCGTTACTCAGCCAGAATTGAATGATCTCGTCCGGGATTTGGAGTTACTTAAGAGTAAATCTCAACTTCTTGGATCTCGACTTCAGCAGTGGAATCTCTTAGAAAAAGGCTTTAAAATCTCTTCTTATAGGACCAGCCTGAAATTACTTTTTTCGGAAGATTCAGGCTTAGTATTCTGCCCTAATTCAAATGAATTGATGATAGAACTGAAGATGCCATGTGATCACACAAATGGAGACTGCTTATAGACTCATTATAGGAGGAATTGCTGTCATCGCACAAGGCTATGCGGTGGAACATCAACGTTGTACAGTGAATCTTCCGAACTTTCTTGTGAGGGCTTCGGGACCTCTCCCACCCTCACCCGTTTTCGGCAAAATTTTTGCTATATATTTTTATTATTTAGGGTGTTTGGGTGAGGAAAAGGAGTCACTGGAAGCTGGAATATGTAGAAATTAAGCGAAAAATTGAGAAAAAAAACCCAGAAAAACCGATCATTTTTATTGATTTTTTAAATTTAAAGGGGCAAATCCCCCCAAATCTCCCCATTGCTACAAATGTTCATATTTTAGAACTTTTCACCTCTGTAGCCCCTCAGAAGACATTTAACAGTTAAAATAATCCTTCCCCCCAAATCAAATTCATGGTCATAAAATTACCGAAGAGTGATAAAAATAGGGGCGTCCCCGAGAAAACGGTGGGTGATGGGGCAAAATGGGGGTCATATTTGGATTCAGGAGGTCATTTAACATAAGAATCAACAGAAATGGTATCAGGGCTCGAAAAAAAATTTTTTTGCAGAGCAGTGTAATTAGCTTTATAATTTGACACAAAAATTTCATAAATCCATAAGCATCTCAAGTATTCTATGCCTTCTTAGATGAATGAAAATGACAGCCCCTTTCCAAAAGAGGAGGGGCATTTTATCATATAGCAAAAAAAATGCGACTCTTAAGGGGTTAATGAGAAATAAAAAAGAAAGAAAAATAAAATCTCCTTAAAACAGCATGATTTTTATCACCCGGATTAGAGCATTCCCAGACAGCTTAATTTGCAACTACACCACTGGTCTTCGGATAGTTTTAAAATGCATTAAATGCAAACACAAAGACCGACATTTACCCACACTGTTTTAACTAATATAGATTTAAATGTATATAAAAGAAACTAATGAAGCAAAATTATTTGTGTTATAAATAGTTTTTACCATTGAGATTCAATTTTTTAATGTTTCTTTCCATATCTTTCAACTATAAAGCATTCAAAATCTGGAGTGGAAAGTATGAGAAAATATTTATTTCAGTTTAAAAATTGATAACACTGCATTTGAAATGGTTACACTATAAGAATAGTTTTTGTATTGCAAATAGGATCATGCTTCAGAATGAATAAAAAATAAATTTTAAAAAAATCAAAGAGCAAAAAAGCAATATACTAGAATTCAGAAGAAAACTTTCAAAGCAATGAAACAATTGTCTCTGATGCTAAAAATGAGTCTAGAATCAGTAAATAAATGAACTGGTGAATTTTAGAATAAGATTTAAAATTAAAATAAATCTGCACTTGCTTTTAGACTATGAATCTCATTTTACTTATGCTTTTGGCCATTCTCAACAAATGTGTGTATTTTAACATCTTTTATATTCCACAGAATGTAACTTTTCTTCAAAATTATTTGATACTCAAGAATATCTAACAACTCTAGCAATGAGTTCAATGAGCTATCTTTGTTATCAGAATACATTACAAGCATTAATTTAGAAAATGTTGTGTATTAAAATGCAATTTGAAGCATAATTTACGAATTATAATGCTACATGTAGGGACTATTGATGATACAAAAAGTCCTCTTCAGAATTAAAACTCTTTATTTTGACCAACTTCATTCTATAATCTAATAATGCTGTATTCCATAATTATTTTTAACAACTTTTTTTTGCCAATCTGATAAAAATAAATCTAAAAATAAAATCATCTGCTATAGATGCTGGATTAAATTTTAACAAAAACAATGACAATAATATATAGAGAGATGACTTTACAAAATTGTCTGCAATTGATACTAAATTAAATTTAATTAAAACAAAAATATTATATACATGGAGATGCTACAATACACAATTTACTGATGCCTCAAGGATTATTTCCATAAAAATAATTTGTAAAGCTAGATGTATTTTCATATTGCAGTCATATTTCATAATAATCTGAGGTAAATGTGAATTTTACAGTACGCACCTGTTTCTTGCCAATTTTTCTTGGCGCAACTTCATTTGCCGTCGCCAAATACTGTTTTGGATGTGCAGCGCGATTTTTATTGCTCTCTTGCACATGCGTCACCTGAAAACGAGAGACTGAGCATGCAAGGTCTACGGAATTTTACGCTTTCAGCATAGCAGGAAACTAGTAGCTTCGCTTTTTCATTGAATGTTAAGAATCTAGGTTTTTTTTTTAAATTCCGAAAGCTAGAATTTCAGCACACAATGCCTGCGGCATTTCAAACGTGTAAAGGGCAAATTTTTTAATTTAAAAAATATCAGCGGTTTCACTTTCAGCATAGCGGAATACTTGTAGCTTTGCTTATTCATTGAGAAGCAAAACACACAGAATAACATACACGGTACTGAACCGATATTCAATCCGAGGAATTCCAAACGAAGTTTTATTCAAATTCGAATTTATTGGCCAATCACATCGAAGAGTTGAACAAAACAGTCCAATCGAAACGTGGCGCAATATAGCCTGATAAGCAAAACACCGATGAAGAGATAAATTTGTGCGCATGCACGCTTGTCATTCATTAAAAACATCTAGACACATCCAAAACAAATGTTCTCTCATCGCCGTTCTTAGCGGCAAAGAGTTAGCGATCCTAAGAGGAACGAATTAAGTGGGTACCAGTAAACTCCACATAAACCTAATCTGATTCATTTATATTCATTATAATCCTTAAAAGTATCTTCATTTTTTGCAAACTGTTGAAAAAGAACAACTTCAAGATGTATTATGTTATTCTCTCTTTTGTATTTCATAATATTGTTTTCAAGGACAAAAACTAGCAACCAACAGGTTATGCAATAAACACAATTTTTGTCATAATTGCCAAGCACTGATACAGGATGTTTGAGTACTAAATAAATAAAACATGAAAAAAGTTGGTAGGTAATGGTTTATTTCACTCTGATAAAAAAATCAATAACATTTTTAAGTAATCTAATAACAAGAACACGAGAAATAATAAAGATGCAAGGCTTGTCCTTTTTAGTCCAGTCATATTTTAAAGTTGATATAGTTAAGAATTCTTAATTATATCATCATCTTCTGTCACATAATTATAAAATTGGGCACAAGTCATTTTTAAATTATAATGACAAATCAAAATTGCTTCAATTATCTTCACTGATGGAGTTTAGGGAGAAAAAGGGACAAATAGTAATACAGGACCGAGTAGTGAAATACGGGAAGTATGGCAACCCTATTGATAAGCAATATATTTTCTACCCAAACACTCAATAAGTTTGCAAACAGATTTTAATTTGGAATTCATCTGTAATCAAACTCTGTAAGGATTTAATAATATTGTACATTGCTGATAAAAAAAATCTTTTATTTCAAAAATATTAAGAAGCATTGTGATTAGAATATACAACATTATTAACACCTTTCTTTAAAATTGATATAATGTTTGAATCAGGATTTCATTTTCAAATAATGAACATTTTACTTAAAAATGTCTAGTTAAAACAATTTGACATATACCAATGCATATAATCATTACTTGCCTAGTAATTAGATTTTATATAATTCAAAAGAAAGTATTCATTCTTACCAATACCAAAATGTTCATCTCTCATAGTATGAAGTGCCATGACAGAATTCCTCATTTCTTGAATAACTTCTTGAAAAGTCAAATTAACTTTGAACTCCACTTTGTCTGATATCATCAGTTCATTGCACAAGTTTCTTAACAATTCGACCCTTTGATAATCTTCGTCGTGCCAGCAACTGCCAATAAGCACCAGAATAGGAGAATTTATTTGATTATCTAATCTTTCAAGAAAATTATGGAATGCTTTAATTTGAAGCTCGTGGTTTTTTTCTGGACGAAATTGAGCAATAGACATAATTCTTGTTTTACCATCACGTATTTCCAGTGGAATGCAATTAAATTCAGACACATCACATGGCGGATAAACAGTAAAGTCAACTGAGGCTTTTTCCAAAGTTCTAGTATGTGATTTCGTGTCCACGACGAATTCACCATAATAACATCAGCTTGCCTTCCAACTAAGCCATACCAAGATACAAAGATTTGATAATAAACAAGTTTGCATTGTGAGAATATTTTACTCTTTGAAATATACCCACGGTTATTTACAGCAGTTGTTCTAGTCTGAACATTCTTTAACATATCTGTGCTAATAGTGGGATAATGTACATAAGCAGCCACAGGAGAAGATCCCAAAAATGTAAAAACAGGGAATGTCCAAGCATATCCCATACTATCAATATATATATCAGGAGCATATTTAAGTAGAGCTTCTAGTCCTAAAACAACAGACCTCAAGCTTTGCATAAGTAAAGTGAAAATTGGATAATATTTTGCTTCAACTAAGAAATGAGTTCTTAAGTATACGATATCAATATTTCGAAGAAGTTTTATATTGAAACGCACCTCAACATTCGTTATAATGTCTGTAGCTGGTACACAATCTCCTGAATAAACAGCACAGTGTGCATCTTTATACCTAAAAATAAACATAAATAATTCATTAAATAATTACTTTCCTTCTACAAACGCCTATAGTATAAGCAATCAGAATAAAATTCAAATAAATTTTCTTGTTTATTTTGACAGCAAAATGCATGAAGGAATGAAAGTTTTAATGATTGTAAATTAGGATAAGACAACAGTACACTCATACTAGATATAATTTTAGCTTACAATTCACATTTCTTATAAGAAAAAATACAAACAGTATACATCAAGGGGGAGGGGGAAAGAAGTAAGCAAAATGCAAAAATCCTAAAACATGATCTTCAGCAATTTATAGAAATATTTTTAATCTATAATAACAAGGCATTTTTAGCTTTACATTTAATTATCTCTTTTTATCATAGAAATAAGTGCAACTCCATTTTCATGTAAAAATATTTCCACATCTTACATTTATGGGGTAAAATTTAAAGAAAAAGAGAAGAACTTAGTTATTTGGAAAGGAAATTTATCAATATAGTTGGAAGTTGGTTATGTTTGTTTTTATTGCATAAGATTCAGATTTGACCATAATGCATCAAACAGATGGTGCTAATAAAACTGTTACAAATAACCAGATGGTACAATTTATAACAATAAAATCTTATAAAGTGATTTAAAATCGAGTAAATACAATATCCATAAAATCTTTAAAATTTCAAACATGATTTCAACATTCAGGATGGTACCTATTGAAGGGTTCATTATAAAAAGCCTTAAAAATCTACCCCATCAAAGTGGACTTTTTTTGGTTGTTTGTGTCTGAGCATAGTCTTACCTATTGTGACAGAACTAATCAAAGGTTATTGTTCAACAACAGGGGGTGATTCATTAGTTTTATGTGGGTTATATTTGATAGCAGTATCAGGTTGTGAAGTTATAATCATTATATATATTTAGCAGTAGTATTGAATTATACAGATCAATGGTGAATCCAGGTAGGGCTATGGGGCTGCAGCCCCCCCCCCCCCGAGCTAAACCAAAATTCTTGATTTTATTTAAAATCACTACAACTGTTTGTTCTTAGTTTCCATTTTTAAAAAAATAATAAAAAAGTGACAACATTGATTTCTGTCTTAACAGACTCGAAACATTTTAGTCATCCCACTCGTACTTGTAGCCTTGAAGTGGTTGAAAACATTTTTTGGTTAGTTATTTCATTGTGTCCCCATCAGGGGGTGGGGACACCGCAAGTTCACGGATAAGAAGCTGCCATTTAAGTAAGCAGATTCCCGCCTCTCCTGATGGCACAATAATGGTGATGGGGCTCTTGGGGCCCACCTCCAATGACAGGTCATACCCCGTTAAAATGGGGGGTTGGTGCATGAGCCGCCCGTAATGGGGGCTATTATGCAGGAACCCACAGTGCCCGACTATCTGTTGCGGCAGCTGGTCATTCAACATAAACCCAAATGATAAGGGTGATGATCCTTTGTGAATTATTTCATTGTGTTTTATTAAGTTATTGAAAGTATTGTAGTGTTCTTTATGATTCTTATTATTAGCCCAAAAGCACCTAAAAATTTACTATACTGATTTTATTTTAATTTTGAAGCAAAAAATTTATTTAATTATAATTTTTAAAATGTTAAAAGTAAAAATACGATTAGAGCTTGTAAATAAGACATCCGTCAAGTTCTTAATGTTACATAAACATGTATTAGTTCAAAAAATATTCATACAGAACCAATATATGAATCTTTTTTATATTCATAATGTAATCCTTAGTATTAATCATGTATACGATTGAGGGTGGAGGAAGCTGTCTTTCTAAATCTTATTTAGTAAAGGCATCAGTTAGAAAAAATGTAAAGCGTTAATCAGAGAACAAATGACTTTTCTTTGCTCCTCAAATTATTTTATTAAGTATGAATTTTCGTTGGATCATAGGCGCTCGAATTCCTAGTAATGGTTCTGATGGGGTGTCAAATTATTCTAACCCTGGGCGCTCAAATTTGTTAAGAAGGCCCTGCTGCATGGGATGCAAAATCAAAGAAGTAAAAAAGAACATACTGCTTTTGAACTCCTCGCACACTCGCCCATAACACTCGTTCTCCTCCTCCACCGGCATTACAATAAGGATGAAAAAAACCAACTGTAAACTCTTCTTTACTTTTTTTCGAAATCAGTTTTTTAAAAACTATATACAGTTTAACAGAAAACAGTGCAATGCATACAGAAAGAAAAAAAAAGCAGTGACATTCCCAAAATCATTCTGCTAGCTTTAAAATAGTCAACTTAAATCATTAACAGACAACATCGTTTTGATTTACTATGACAACTGATTGATTGATTGAGATGTGATGAGATGGGATTTTTAGCATCAAAGGCCATTATCCCCTAATGTCAAAAAGGATGCACTCAATAAATGTCAAAAAGGATGCACTCAATAAATGTCAAAAAGGATGCACTCAATAAATGTCAAAAAAAGATACACTCAATTAAATGTCAAAAGGCTCCAGAGATTGAAGAAGAATCCGAAGATGCCGCTTATCTGAAACAGCGTTTTGAAAAAAGGCTTTTAAAGACGAACACAATTAAAGATCAAAATTAAGTTTTGCACAGAGGATTGACCTATGATTTGATTATTTGGAGCATAACAAAATAATGTGTTTAATGTTATTGTCACGATTGCAAATTTGACAACGAGGGTTATTATGTAGACCAAATATATGCAATAGCGCCGGAGTAATAATCATCCGGGTTAGAAGTCGTGTAGTAATGATATCCTCTCTTCTATTTTTGTGCCAAGGAGTTAGAGTTAACATGGTGGGATTATCGCCAATTGATTCTTGATATTTGCTGTTTTGAAAAGAATGGTTCGTTTTTTGAAGAGAAATTGCCTGAAAACGAGAAATTATATCTTCGTAAGCAATCCACTCTAGTAATGGGTGCGACTCCGTGACCGTTTTTGCGCGAGTAAGTCCGCCTTTTCATTCTAATGGATTAGTGAATGCCTTGGAGTCCACACCAAACAAATGTTTTGATGAAAATTCTTCCTAACAAGAATTTTGCCAGCTAATCTGTGAATAACCTTTGGAGACTTGATTATTGGGCATTTTAAAGCTTGAAGAACTGAATAACTGTCTGTCAGCAAAAGTAAGTTTTTATCTGTGACTGAAAGTTCATCAAGGGCTTGACAAATTGCCAAGGCTTCCGCTGTAAAAATGGAATTGATGGGGTGAATTCTGTAAACAAAAGATTGCAGGTTCGAAATACTCGCGATAGAAGTGAAAGAATGCGATTTGGATGCATCCGTAGTGATCCGCAATGATATGGTAGTCCTGAAATTCTTTGTATACAACTTCTTCAAAGAGATCCTTGATCAGAAAAGCAGGATGATCTTTAGTTTGGAAACTAAAATCAGAAAGATAAAATTCACAAAAGTTATTTCGCGAGATGAGGGTATCCGGAAAAGCAATAATATGATCTGTGGAAGTGTCCAGATCCGTAAAAAAATTAGCAATCATTACTTCATCTTTTTAAATTAATTTGATGCTTGGTTTACAATTTTGATCATAAATGGGAGATTGAGTTCCGTTGGCAAGTTGTCTGATAAAGAATTGCTCCGCTAACCTCTTAATTTTTTCCGACAGCACTTCCTGACCCGCGATTTTCATGAGCACAATATTTGGGGTCCATTTAGGCAGCCCGAGAGCTACTCTGAGAGCCATAGTTTGTATTGAATTGCAGGCTTTATATTGAGTTTCAGAAAATTTGTTTGTGAGTGAGCAACTGTAATAAAAGAGACAACAAATACTATTGTTTACTATGTTTATAAGATCCTTTGTTCTGGGGCCATACTTTTTGTATGCAATAGATTTTAAAGCGTTAATTTTCCTGAGGGCTTTAGATCGAATAGTTTTCAATATAACACCATTTTGGTTAGCTTTGGAAAAATTTATTCCTAAATATTTGATAGTTTGTTTCCAAGGAAGAGGAAAGCCTGCATATGTAATTCGAGGGATAGACTGTAGTTTCTTTTTTGAAAGGTCAGCTATAGAGCATTTTTCAGGACTAATAATGAGTTTCCAGTAGTTACACCATTTATAAACATTTTCCATCGTATTCTGCGGTTTCTTTGAAATATGATCTAAAGACGTATGAGCACAAAAGATAAAAATGTCGTCAGCAAAAATTGAATATTCTACACCCACATCAAGGGTTTCACAAAAATCCGCGAGAAAACATACGAAAAGGATTGGCGATACAACACTGCCTTGAAGCAAACCTTTCCGAACCGGTTTAGTCCCAGAGAGAGCGTTTCTCCAATGAACTGGAAGAGTCCGGTTTTGCAAAAAGTTATCAGGATCTTTGTGATATTGCCACTAATTCCAAGTTGAAGACACTTAAAGATAAGACCATCGATGTATACAGTATCATATGCACTTTTAATATCCAGGCTTATTCTGATAAAGTATTTCTTATGACTATGGGCTTCAGAAATGGCAGTGTGAATTTTGTATACTGCAAGCTGATTGTCCCTGAAGGGAAGAAAGCCATTCACTGAAGGAGAGATTTTTTCTCGGTTAGTAAATGATGGGTAATACGCTGAATCAAAATTCTTTCGAAAACTTTTGAAAAAACAGATGTGAGGGCAATTGGTCTTTAAGAGTTAATTTTTGTTTTGTCCTTATTAGGTTTTGGAATTGGGACAATAATCGAATGTTTGCATTCCTCAGGGATAAAAGATGTAGTAAAAACTTCCTGAAAAACCGAAGTAATGCGTATTAAGTCTGTGTTACTGAGTTTTTTAAACCAATTCGCTGTAATGCCATCAACACCTGGGTTGAATTCCGCGTTTTTTGGATAGCTTGTCTGACTTCCTGAAGATGAATAGGAATATTAAGATGAGAATTACAATCTCCACAATAATCCAAAGGAATCGGTTCGTGTTTCATGCTATTTTCGGAAAAAAAATCAGCAAAAAGGTTACTTTGCTGAACAGGATTTGAAATGTAATGATTATTGTGCAGAATAAGATTTACTGTATTTATTTCTTGGTTTGTACGATTGTAAATACCATTAAGCATGGAATAAAACATACGACGATTTTTGGTTATGTTACATATTTTATTCCAATAATTTCGACTAGCATTTTTAATATGAAATCGAAGTTTTGCTGCATACATTTCATGTTTCATCCAATCTGATTCCGAAATGAGGCGAAGGGCTCTTTTGCGAAAAAGTATTTTCAGTTTTTGAAAGTTGTGACAGGGTAAGTTCCACCAGGGAGGAAAATTTTTAGCCAGTAGTGTTACAATTTTAGTGTTTTCCCTAAAAGCCTCCCAGACTTTACTCGTCAAAGCATTAAGCCTAGTATTTGTAGTTAAAACTGTGGCATATTTACTCATAATCCGATTCCAGTCAATTGATTTTATTTTCTTTGGAGTGTGATTCAGAATCGACCATGTGATAATAACAGGGTAGTGATCGCTTTCAAAATTTGAATCCGAAACATAGCAATCAACAGCATGAGAAATAGATGCGGAGCAAATGGAGAGATCGAGAAGGGAAGCTGATCCAGTGTAAGCGGCATAAGTGGGATTCGAAGAGTTAAGGAGAATGAAACTGGAGTTTTGCAACCCTTCAACGAAATCATTACTTAGAGGAAAGGATCTATCTGATCCCCATAAAGGGTGATGGAGATCAAAGTCGCCGAAGATAAATACAGGAATTGAGAAGGAATCAAAAAATATTTCACGCTTTCTATATTAAGTCCTTGAGGAGCGTACAGGTTAATAATGATAAAATGAAAGTCTTTAAAATTAACTTCGACTGCAAGAATCTCCTGATTGGAGTTATGGGAAAAACCTGTAGGAATGATTCTACCGGAAGCATTTTTCGGAATGGCCGTAAGCAATCCCCTCCGGGCCGACCTTGCCTATCTAAATAAAAATAATTTTTTGAAGAACAAAGGAGGTGATCCTCATATTTAAGAAAAGTTTCCTGAAAGACCCAAAATTCTGAAATAGAAAATGATGGAACTTTAAGCCAGATTTTTTTTATTTTTAAGGCCCCTACAGTTCCACTGAACAAAAGTCATAGTGGAAAACTGCGGAAAAAATGTCCTTAAAAGAAAGACAAGGAAAACTTTCCTACACACAAAAATAGTCCCAAGTTGATTTTAAAAAAAACTGAACAGTTGAAGAGAAGCAATAAACCCTATTTCCTGAAGAAAAAAATTGAAAACACTGAAAAGCAAACGCTTTAAAGGAGCAAGACAAAAAAAAAACACTGGAGTCAAAGCTTTTGGTCTGCAAAAATGAAGAGTCCGACTAAATATCTTGACCGTTCTTGCCACCTGCATCCCATTGCATCGGAAGGCTTGTACTAAGATCCAAATTCTTCGGTAGTTTCTTTTTCCGGGTAGGTGATGTGTTTGTCTCTAAACTTTGGACGATGATTTTATACATGTTCTGCATAATAGACTCGATGGTCTTGTGCAACATTTCCGCAAAAATTGCAGTCTGTTTTTCAAATTTTTCGTTAGCCGATTGAAGGAGACATTCAGAGTTTTCATTTACGGATTGAAGGAGAGATTCAAATGTTAAGTTAACTGTATCTTGTAGCTCGGCAGAAGCTGGAGAATTTTTGACAGCCTCCGAATATTTCATATTTTGTAAATGAAACACTCTTCGAGCTTCGCTAGTAGTGATATGATTCCGGCATTTCAGTTCCAATATTTTTTTCTCTTTAATGTATGCCGGGAATAAATTCGATTTAGCATTATGTGGTCCTTTACAGTTAATGCATTTTTCGGGTCCTTGACAAGGCCCAACATGTTCTTCACTACAAAGAAAACAAACATTAGTTTTGTCACAGATTTGGGAAGCGCGTGCAAGAGAATAACATTTCGTGCACTGGCGAGGTCGGTCTATAAAGTGTTGAATTTTTTTGGTTAATGAACCAGATTTTAATTGCATCAGGAATAGTTGTACCTAGGATTGTAATCAGTACCGGAGACGTATCTTTCATCGAGTTTTGTTTTAAAAATCTTTGCATTTCGACAACGTCTATATCATTTTCCCTTGAATTTCTTCTGCTAACTCCTCCATGGGAGTATTTACCGGTATGTCGAAAATAAAAAATGTAGAACAAATGTTTTTCCATATAACGTCCGTACTGATATCTGTTTCCATAAATTTAGTCAAGGAAAGGAGTTGAACAGCACAAATCGGATCCTTAGTTGTAAATAAAATTTTCCCCTGTCTAGTATATTTCATGTTTTCAATGTTCTCATGTCGATTAACTACTTGCTTAATTAAAGCTTGAACCCGAAATGGGTTCGAATGAGGTAATTTCTTGTTTTTATCCGCATTCGAAACTATAATATTTATTTCATTAAACTGTTTTTGGCCAGCACGCAGAACAAGTTCATTAGGCGTTTTGTTGCTCTTGAAGTAAATATTGTTCATGATGGTACCCAAATTCTTTGGTTTTTCTTTACTCATATTTAATCCAGCATCACTGTTCGATACTTCAAAATACGAGTACGTTTTGCCAAACGGAAAAAAAGCAAATAAAAAATGGACAGATAAGCTTACCTGTCTTCATCAAAATGGAAATAGTAAATCAAAAAGCCCCTTACGTTAAGAGACACACACTAAGCAACACAAGAAAGCAGGTGAGAAGCCTCCAAAACGAACGTTTTCGAATTTTCCCGCACAACCTGCTACCGCCTCACCTAGCACTGCGAATCCATCACTGTACTACTATGACAATTTTGATGCCGCAAACTGTAAACAAAATATTCTAACTACAGACAGTGAAGTTTGCAGTTAATCAGAAAGGCTGAATCGAACGAACAAGAAATTAGAAATGTAATGTACGAGTTTTCTGCTTTGTTTGTTTACATTTAACGTGGACGTCTAAAAGCTTTTTATGTCGATTTTCATCACTAGATGTCGCTGATCGCAACTCGGGGAAAGCGATTTGCTTACGTATCTTGTTACATTGCAGTGCCTTCTCAGAATTGAAACAACGTTGTGCGCATGCGCTCTGACTGAATCTTGGGAAAATTTCTCTGTACATAACCTTGACGATATCATCAGAGCGCATGTGTATTACTACGTAGTTTCTAATCGTATAAGGGTAATTTCGCTTATGCGTGAATCGTCACCTCCGATAGAAATCTTATTTATCAAAGGTGATGCCCAACGTCACCTCTGATAGATAAGAAAGCCTCACAATGGGAGGAATGACGTCACTCCACTTAGGCCAATACACGGCGTGCTGAATCTATACGTACGATCGGAGTCAGTTCAAGCTGTGGCTAACCTTTTCTGCGCGAAACATATTTATTTTGATAATCAACGACTCTCGCTACCCTTTCCTGGAAAGAATAAACAAAGGTCCTTAGTCTCTTGAGCAAAAACCACACGTATAGTTTTTGCCATCTTATTTTCTCAAATAAATAAACTGTTTACCTTTAATGTGAAAATTAGAGTGAAAAGATGCACTGCATTGATATTCAAAGAATATTTTCTCACTATTTTTGCTTAACAACTAGTAATACATGTTATTAAAAGTTGTCACTTTTTGCTGAATGGATAAAAATAAAGGCTTATAAAGTTTGTATAATGTAATTGAAATAAAATATACATTTACATAAGTCAATTTTTTTAGTTCTAGATTTCTTGAAAGGTTTCAAAACTATTGGTAAAAATATTTGACTTCATCTATGATCACTTTAAGGTAAATTATTCTGTACAAATATATTCTCAAATATAGTGTAAATAATTATTTCCTTATTGTAGGAACTATTACATCCATTTTATGAAAAAATAAGCACTTGCCTTTTTATCTCTTCAGCATATATAAATAATACATAATTAATACGTTACTTTATTATGCAAGCGGGTTTCTTGCAGCTGCTCTATACATATCAGCAGTGGCGGACAGTTCAAATCACAAAAAAAATTATCATTTCCAGAATCTCGGGAAATAGTAAACGACAGGACTCCGAACCAGGTCTCTCGTATTCATCAGCCCTAAACTCAACAATTACACCTTCAAAACCAAACATTTCGCAAAATTCACAACGAGCAGCAAAAGTAATAAACAGCACTCTTAGTAGAGTAGATCCCTAGAATAGTAGATCCCTTAGCTGATAAAGACAACAGAACTGTTAAAAAAAGAGACTGGCTCGCACTCCTTGTGATAAAAAGGTCTTGGAAAGAAACTTCCTCTCCTGCTACTAAGAAACCGAAACGGAGAAGGGATTTACAGAAAGAAAAGACGCCAAAACCTCCCCCAAAACAAAATAAATATGAAATTCAAATAGAAGAAAAAGAAGAGCAACTCAAAATTCGTCCATCTGAAGAATCTATAAGTGAAATGGATGACGACATAGCGAACTCCGATCCTACTCGCATCTCACCGGAGCATTATAAATCTAATTTTTTTTAAAAAAAAAACCCAATTAATGGCAATCCAATTAATCTCCTTTAACTGCAACGGCTTTCGCACTCACGTTGGTAATATCAAATCAATTTTAAATAAATATAAACAGGCCTGTCTAGGGCTTCAAGAAACGTGCCTCGGCCCCGTAATCGAAACGAAAATAAAAAAACTATAAAATTGAAAGAAAAGGTTATCTACAAAATGCACGAGCTTCTAAAGGTGTTGCCACTATAATACAAAATATTCTACCATCAAAACGGCTTAATATAACTTCTCAATTGCAGGTTGTCGTTGTGCAAATTCAGCTTAAATCTCTGATTACTGTTTGCTTTGTTTACCTCCCTCCTAATGAAATTATTCGTCAGATAGGTCATGATGATTTCATTTAATGGACATAATACCCTTTGTGGTAGTGTAGACGAATGCTAGAGGTCGCCAAGTTGAAAAACTCCTTAATGACCATTCTCTCTGCCTTTTAAACAACTCAAGCTTTACTCATTTCCATCAGGCGAGTAAAACATTTCATACAATTGATCTTTCCATCTGCTCATCTTCATTAGCACAGCATTGGGATTTCTCCGTCTCAGATGATCTTTTTAATAGAGACCATTTTCCCATTATTTTAACATATCGAAGAAATGATTTTAATCTTCCAAAACGACCTATACGTTTTATTTTTTCAAAGCTGATGGTTATCTTTTCAAATCTCATTGCGAACTTACGCAAGATATGGTGAAACAACCAGATTTAAATAAGGCTGTAGATTCTGTGACAAAATGCCTAATTAAGGCAGCAGATATAGCCATTCCAAAGTCTTCAGGAAATCTCCCATGGTTATATAAACCTTGGTAAAATGAAAACTGTGCTGCAGCTCAAAAAGCTCAATAAAAGGTTTGGGACAAATTTAGAAGTTATCCTACCAAGGCAAATCATATTGCCTTCAAACACGCCAAATCTTTTTTCCGAAAAATTCGCTGACAGAGTCAAAGTACCTCTTTCCAAAAATATGTTAGCTCTATCCAAGGACATTTGTCTTCAAAGAGCATGTGGGAGAAAGAAAAATTTTAGGTACTAATAAATCTTATCAAAGAATTTCTTTTTTGCAAACCAATGGGCACACATCTCTCATAAAAAGGCATGGCTAATACTTTAGGTTCAGATTTTGCCAATGTATCCAGTGACGATTCATACTCTCAAACATTCATTAACTACAAAAAACACCAGAAAAAGAAGAAAATTGATTTTTATGCCTTAACATCGTATGCTTACAATGTTGATTTTAATCTCCATGAACTCAGACGAGCTATACGGAGTTCACATCCTACTACCACTGGACCTGACGGCATTCATCAGGACATGCTTAAAAATTTGAATACAAAATGTTTGGGATTGTTTTTAATTCTTTTAAACAGAATTTGGCATGAATATATGTTTTTCCAAAGTCTTGGAGTAGAGTAATTGCCATTCCTCTCTTAAAACTAGGTGAGAACCCAAAAGATCCATCAAGCTACAGGCCTATAACCCTGACTAGCTGCCTGTGTAAGACTCTGAAGAGAATGAACAATGTTATGTCAATACATGTTCCGGAGGAAAAGAAGCTTCTTACCGAATTTCAAAGTGGATTCAGATACGGTCGTAATACTATGGAAAATATTTTAATCTTAGAAACGGCAATAAGAGACGTATTCATCACAAAAAAAGCATCAATTTTTTCGACATGGAAAAGGCATATGATCGCATTTGACGACATGACATTTTAAATTATTTACACAATATGAGTTTCCGTGGAAGTTTACGATTTTTATCCAAAATGTTTTACATAAAAGAACTTTTAATGCCCGTATTAATGATATTTTATCAGACATTTTTATTCAAAATGAGGGTGTACCACAAGGTAGTATTTTAAGTTTTATTTTATTTATTATAAAAATCAATGGAATTATTCATAAACTTCCACCTTATGTTCATGGGTCATTATTTGTTGATGACTTTCAGATCCATTGCTCAAGTATGAAAATGTCTTTTATAGAACGGCAATTAGAAACTGCTATAAAATATATTATAGAATGGGCTGATAAAAACGGTTTCGTTTTTTCTTCACAAAAAACAACATGCACCCATTTCTGCAAAGTCCTTGGCATGCACCCAGATCCAGTAGTTCTTCTAAAAGATACAGCCATTCCCGTTGTACCAGTCATTAAATTTTTAGGCATTCTATTTGACTCTAAATTAACTTTCCGTCCCCATATTTCCCATTTAAAGAAAAAAATGTATTCAATCTTTAAATACTTTAAAAGTTTTATCAAATACAACCTGGGGTTGTAAAAGTTCAACTCTTCTTTTTTTGTGGTTTTATCCAAACTTGACTATGGTTGCGTGATTTATGGTTCAGGGGCAAACTCAGTCCTTCAGCAGCTGGACACTGTTCACCATCAAGGTCTTCGCATAGCATCAAGAGCTTTTCGAACTTCTCCGGTTCAAAGCTTATATGTAATTACTGGACAGGCATGTTTGAAGTCACGACACGAGAGATCTTCTCTCTAATACTATTATAAAATAAAACAAAAACCCTCTCATCTCTCATATGAAAGGGTTATGAAACCCATTTTTGGCCAGTTTTATGAGAAAATGGTATCTTTTATTCCATTATTTAGTCATAGAATGAGTCCTCTTTTAAAGAATTTTTACCTAAAAAACATTGATATTTTACCCAAAGAAGACGAACCTCCACCTTGGGGAAGCAAAAACCTTCTTACCATTGATGATTTTAACAAACTTCCTAAGTCAGCAACTGCGCCTTATGTTTATATACAAGAATTCTGTTACCATAGACAAAAATTGGAAAGATATGGTACTGTTTTTATAGATGGTTCAAAATTCGGTGACTGTTAGGTTTATGAAATGATTATATAAAGTGGCAACAGTTAATTTATAAAAATCTAAGATTAAGGATTGGCAACATTATGTTAAGAGAATTGTAAACAGCTGACAATAAACGTTTTATTAAGAATTCTATTTTATTTATTTATACATATTGCATCTCAAAAATCGATGATATATCTATATCAAACAGGTGACCATGTTGGTTCAGCTGTCGTTTATAATCATATAGTCATTTCTAGAACACTAAACAAACATTGTTCAGTTTTTACCTTAAAAATTTTTGGAATTTATGTAGCTTTAAAGGCAATTAGACTTTTATCCAAGAAAGAGTGGATCATCTATACGGATTCACAAAGCTCTATTGAAGCGATTTTAAACACATCCAGACAAAGCTTGGTGACAGACCTTTGGTGCTTATAAATTATTTTTTAAACTACAGGACAGAAATTTTTATATTTTATTCTGTTGGACTCCAGGACACGTTGGCATCACTGGTAACGATGAATCTGATGCTGAGGCAAAAGCAGCTAGCTCAAGCATTGAAACTTTTGTCCCTTTTCAGAACATAGACCGAGTCCTAAAGAAAAACCTACTTCTTAAATGACAACATACATGGGATTTGGAACTAAACAACAAATTACACTCCGTACAACCATCTATTGTGGGGTTTAAACCTGATAATCTTAATTACAGAATGAGTGTAAAATTCGAGAGACTTCGATTCGGCCACACATATTTTACTCATAAACATCTACTTCATGCGGATCCAGTCAAGAGTTTCTCAAAATGTAGCGCAATTATTTCTGTAAGACATATTTTATGTGAGTGCCTAAATACCGTGTTTTACGGCTGAAGTACTTCGGAAAGACTTATCCTGATTTTGGAGACACTGGGTGACCCTTACAATTACTTACTTAATTAATTTACTGGGTGGACCTTACAATACCAACGTTTTCTCATTTTTCCATGGCATTGCTTTTGTGTATAGCATTTAATTTTTCATTGCATTTTATCCGTTTTTTATTAGAACTCACTACTGCTTTATGAATTAAAATTTGTGTCATAACTAATCATGTGTTTGGCGCATCTTGGCCAATGTTGGAAATTGTGCCATAAAAAATCAATCAATCGACATTTTCTTGTGTTTTTATCAATTCCACTCTCTCATTTCAACTTCACGTATAGCCAATATATTCCTAGATAGCATATACACTTGCAGAAAGTTTGATTTTTCTTAATATTAGCTTGTCATGATAAAATTGATGTGGCAACTTTGCAGCAAACTTCCTGCAAAGTAACAAAGCATAATCGACCAACCCACTTGAAAAACAAGTTTGCTGTGAAGTTGTTATGACAAACTTCACACCACGATTGCAAAACAAGTTTGCTGTGAAGTTGATACAGCACAATTACAGATAATCTTTGTCTTTGTTTTAAAAACATCCGATTTTTAATAGCATCTCCTCGTCCTTCTTTTATTAATTCAATAAATCAATGTTAATTTGTAAAAAAAAATAACTTTTTTTATTAAAAAAAATTTGGAAAATTTTCCATCTTTCTACTAAATATAGAACTCGCACTTTAAAGAAAACTATATATTGCCTTTTTCTTAATGTGGAAATTTTAACGTTTATAGATAAAATTAAACCTAAAAAACAGCCAATGCTTGTTGAAAAATAATAACTTGCATTTTGTCCCGTATTTTAAAAAGTAATTACTTTTGAACCCTAATTTCATAATTTATTCGGCTAGCAAAACGTAGTTATTAACAAAAATCGCTCTCTCTTTGACTTCAAATCATACTCTCAACTCAAAATTTTAAAAATTAATGAAATCAAGAAAACAGTTTAAAATAAAACGTGTAGATACACCAATCTATTATTGCAATCTGTCGTCCCCTTTCAGAGTTCCGCTGGCTGAGTGGTTAAGGTGTCTGGCTTTGAAGTTGGCTGTCGGGGGGTTCGAATCCGAGGTTTGTTATCTTGTTTTTGCTATAGTTTGCAATGAGTTTGATGCGGAAAGCTTGTGACAAGTTTGATGTGTGGTGACTAACTTGTTTCAAGCTTGCACTCTTGCCGTGTCAAATTTGTTGCAGATTTACAGAGCAAGATTGCTGCAAACTAAACTCGCTATCTGAGTTGGTTCTTGCGCCAGTAAATCCTAACGAAACCATTTCAACTTCACCCATCTTGCTTCATTTTTACAGCAGAAATCACTGCCATCCTCTATACGTTGTATCAAATTTCTAGTAGTCCTCCTGATAATTATATTTATTCAGATTTATTAAGTGCCCTTGAATCCTTGACATCGCTCCATATTTTCAGTCACCCATTGACATTTAATGTTCTTGAATTGCATAATCGGCTAGCAAGTAAGTGTTTCTCTCTTCTGTTTCCCTCTAAAGTTGGTATATATTCCAATGAACTTGCAGACAATTTATCGAAATCCCAGGGCCGTACCGAAGGGGTGGCGAGATTGGCCCCCGCCAATGGCGCAGGCAGAACGGGGGCGCAAAAATGACCATTTCAAAACTTAGTTTAAGAGTTAGATTGGTACGACCTACTGTGCAAATAAAAAGGAATTTGAAAATAAGTCTTCAGTGGCTCATTAAACATTACAGAAGTGGCTAGTTGGTTTGTCCAGTGGTCAAGTGTGCAGGTTGTCTGGTTGTGACCCCTTACAGAGAGAGAGAGAAAGTGCCTGTGCCTTTTCTTTTAACTTTGAGTCCCGTGCTGCCGCAGGAAAAAAGTGTCCCTCCAGCAAGGCGAAAAGGGTCCTCCATCCTTATTGGACGAGTGGCCCTTTGGTGTTTCTTCAGTGGTAAGTAATACGAACGAAATGTTGCATTTCTGTTTTTGTTTCAACAGAGAGTGAGCGTATAAAGAAATACTTGGACATTTTCATTCTTTTCTAAGGAGATAAATTATTATTAAAGAGGTAAGCTCAAATTATTTCTGTATTTTTAAATTGCTTTTGTTGTATTAAATACTAGCCGCTTTCTACTGCCAGCTGATTCGCCCATTTTATTAATTATAAACTACTGATGCCAACCAATTTTAAAAACATCATCCTATTTAATTTTTCGCAAGCTAATTTGAACTAAATTTTAAGGCAATATGTTTTGCATCTAATAAAATTAATGACTTTGATTTTTACATTCAATTATGAAAAGAGTCTTAGGCAGAATGGCTCTTTAATATCGTTAAATTCAATGAAAATTAATTTTTATTTCCATCATGCATAATTCAGATTTGAATTACATTTATTACACTTTATTTATCTGACTATAACTTGAATGTTTTACCTAATTATTACAAATAAATAGATGGTATGGTTTCCATTGAAGATTATCTGCCCTAAGTGAAAAAATGAATTTTAGATCATAGCTAAAAAGTAAATGTATCAAAATAATACAGTAAATCTATTTAAAAAGTAAATTTATTTCAAGTAGCAAAGAATTAACAGAAAATTAGACTAAAGAAACTGGAAAAACAACGAAAATGGCAGCATTTCACTACAGCAAAAGAAGGTTTTATATTGCAATAATCAAAATAAATTTTCATATCATGTTTTTTAACCTAAGAGAAACATTAAATTAAACATTAAGAGAAATATTAAATTAAAGATTTGATGAATCAGTGAGATTGGTTTGACTTTCAATCCAGCATTGTTGTAAATTATACATAAAAATATTTTTTGAAAAAATAGTCAAATTTAAGAAAAAATTACACGACAACTAGACTGTTATCATTTGAAAGATAATTTTTTTTGAAATATAAGACGGTGTAGAAATTATTTTTTAATGATAATATTTCCGGCTATTATCGCTGAACCCCCCTCCAAACTCTTTCTTAAGTTTTAATTAATTAAAGTTTTAAAAAACTCACTAGGTGTACTTTGCCACCTTTCATATTAGGTTTACCAAATTTGGCAACTCTATGCTCAACGGTCTGTCTTGTAGAAGGCCAACAAACAGTCACCTATGCATACATGCGCTTTTATTAGTAGTAAAAATATTGTTACAAGAAGTCTTACTGTGTGTGCATGGTGTAAACAGTCCAACACGCAGGGTAATGGAGAATGAAGGTTTATTTACAAATATACAGGAAAACACGCCGCACATGTATAGGAAACAATAGTTCTTGCACAGATTACCAATGTAAACAGACAACAATTCACAGGTAATAACAGTTCAGCACTTTGTTATCTAACAACACAAATAGTCAGCAAATAACTAGTAACGACAATAACTGCACTTTCAATAGCGCTCAGCTCACCAGCTTCCTAGCTCGCACTGTGGACGAAACTCTAAAGACATTCCCAATGGATCAACACTACTACAGCTCGGCGTCTAACAGCTTACTAGCTCGCACAGCAGATAGAACTCCAAAGACGTTCGCGCTCCAAGGCGATCTCAGTCGATCAACACACACCCCGTCATTCAAGCGCTCTCCTTATATAGTCTCCCGCGGCAGGCCGTGACATCACATGGAATCTTCTAGTACATTCAAGCGTATCTCCTCTGCTAATAGAGATATCGAGAAGATTCCAGCACCTTTGAGATCCCATATTTCGTCGCCAAATTTGTTGCCAAAGTCGCCAAGGTCAGGGGTCCAGACGTGGCTACTGTCGGTCATCTCATACTTACCCCTATAAAACTTTCTGCCCAGCCATAAGACTCACATTGCTGGGAAGCGACTTTCATGTCTGTAACAATATGCATACAAACCTCTGATAAAAAAGTAAATATGTTTTAGAAAGGTGAATTAATTAACTATCCAAATCATCAAAAATTAAAAATTGGAATTTGGTCGAAAATAGACTTTTCAACGTGTCTGACACCTTAACATAGAGTCAGATAAGGAGAAGATGAGGAGGGGCAACTACAAAGTGTGTGTCCTTGATGGATTGATAGTGGGATGGATAGGATTTAACAGAATACCTTTAGCAAGTACCTACGATGAATCTATATAGATTCTGGAAAACCACACCTTTAACAAGAAAAACGAGAAACCCCTTTGACATCGTTTAGCAATCCTGCTGACACAAGGGGAAGAGATGTGCCTAATTTAGAACTAGATAAGCTGAAGATAAAATATCTATCTGGAGGTGTCTCTTTAAGCTTCCTGGAAAGACTCACTGCTGGCCAATAGGGAACAGGATGTGGATCACTACAGAAGCCACTAGCTAAATTGTCCTGGGAACAGAGTGTATTGAATGTTAATAACTAAAACTCGACTTCTGCTTTACTTCCTGAAGACGTCAGAATGTATAACTCGCAGACTCCTTGCTCTGCAGTGTTTTATATATGGTCGGATAAAACAAACAAATCGCAAAAAAAGCATTTCCATTTTGTAAAATCTGTCAGCAGCAAGGGGCCTTGTGCGGTCACACTTTCGCACCTCTTTCCGGCTGGCCCTGAGAGAGAGGAGACAGAAATTCTGCCTGCTGCAATGCTGATATCTTTAAATCTTAAAGCTATTCAACTGGATTTTATATACGTTTCCCTATATATATGGCTCCCAAATTATAAAAAAAAAATTATAATTAAAAAAAGTTTCTGCACATGCACAGTAAAAAAATTATTTACTAAAATAATTCCATATTTAATATTCAAAAATATTGATTCTAAATTTTACATAATGCTTCGGCTAACATATTTCTTTCACGTATTCCTGAAAGTTTCTTATAATTTGGTTTTAACTCTGCATGTTATAAGGAAAATATGGATTTTTGAGAAAATCTTATATTTTCCGTATATGCACGCTATTTGTAATGAAAATGCATGTAAGTATTGTGCAAAACCAGTTGTGGAAAGTTACAAATATAATCAACATTCTTTGAAATGTAGTGAGCCTAAATAATTTTCTTTTTTCATCAATTTCTCTAGTCGGTCCTCTAAATGCCCTTGTCACGAATCTTCACTGTAAAATATGCCTATGTGTAAATTCTAAGTCTATTCATCATAATTGTCGAAGTTCGGCGCAGTTCCTCTTAGCCTTCTGAAGAAATCTGAAAAAATATCTAAATCTGAAAAGGTCCGATTACTTTGATCATATAACACGTAATCTGGTTCGAAATTATGAAAGAAAATTATTGTATGTTGGGTACATATGCAGCAAAATTATTTCTACTGCAAATGTCTATATTTTCTTGAATATCTAAAAGATTTGCTTTAATTTTAATATAATGATCAGCTAATATACTGTCAGCATTCTGTAAATCTTGTATAATATATTGAAGACTCTAAATGTTATGAGCAAAAAAGCATGCGGAAAAACTAGGGAACTTCTTTTAAAAAATATTTTATCTCACAGAATATACGCCGTGCTATTTTACGATAATTTATAAAAGAATTGCGCCTAGTAAATAATAAAACCATTGATGAAAGTTACAAATCATTATCAACTTTCAGTAACGGTGAGCCTAAATCATTTTCTTTACTCATCAATTCCCTGTTTTTCCTGGGCCAAAACCTAACTAAA
Source organism: Araneus ventricosus (assembly GCA_013235015.1). Lineage (NCBI taxonomy): Eukaryota > Metazoa > Arthropoda > Arachnida > Araneae > Araneidae > Araneus > Araneus ventricosus. Next base: position 255,435 of record BGPR01000949.1, read on the forward strand.
TAATCTGGTCTTCCTGAGTGCTCTCGCGTTAAGAATTTTCACTGTAAAACGCGAGTTCCTACGATTATACGTCCTAATGATTCTCCACAAGGATAGTGAACCATTGTATCCATATTAATCTCTAACTTTACATTTTACGAATTATGCTTGACTTTTGACACGAGTGAATCTGATGATGCTAACAGTGAAATGAAGGTTCCTAAAACATGTGGCAAGGAAAAAACTAGAGAAAATGTCTTCTTCCGCCAATGTTGAAGAATATTTATTTATTATTGAACAAGTCAAACTCCTCATGCGCCATAAAATACAAATACGGGCTTACAGAAGCAAATATATACAAACACCTAGTCTTTGAAAAATACCTTATAATTTTTTTAAAATGAACAAGGGAGAAAATAAAAGAAGCATTGAAAACAGATAAATAATGCAAAATAATTAAATGAATTAGATAAGATTAAAAGTAAAATAATAATTTAAAAAAATCATACTGAACTCCATCAAACAGAAAGTCAAAATTTCAATAATAAAAGAACCAATATTTTAGAAGATTATACAAAAGTATAAGATACACAAAATACGTACAGAGAAAAAAAAGAAAAATACATGCATATTAATTAATAGAGAGAAAGATTTAAAAACATCATATAAAAAAATAAACAAGAAAATAATAATAATAAAAACAATCTGAGAATATTTATGACGAGTGATACTTATACCAATAGTTGATCATTTGATTTCTAATTTGAGTAAAGGTTTAACCTAGATTTTAATTCTCTGAAGGCCTTTAATATCGAAGAATGCAATCCGAAACGACAATGATGTTCATGCAGCTTTAGTACAACAGGTTTTTTAAAAGTCTGGAGTTGGGTAGTTAAAAATCAGAATTCAAAATATGAGATAAAATGGAAAAGTGTGATTAGTTGACATATTTTGTAAGAAAAAGTCAAGGATATTACTACGACTAATTGGTAATCTTGGGTAGAGGACAAAATTGATTGAGAGTGTGAAAATTAAAATGAAATAATTTTAGTTGACTGTATGGTATTTTTTTAGTTAAAAATACGAAAACAGTTTTAGCACAGTGTCTCACAGATTTCCTTTTAGATCCATCCTTGTATATATTTTAATAATTAAATTTAATTAATTGCTAAAATTTAGACCAGTAAGAAGTTAATTAATTGAAATTCAATTAATAAAATTTTAATTAATCTGAAATTTTATAATTAATTCAATTTACAAGTAATTTTAATTTCTTAAGATGTAAACACGGAATTTTTTTCCATAGTAGCCCCCCTGATATCCAGATAGCATTAATACACTTGCAGAAGTTTTATTTCTTATATTAGCTTGTCATGATAAATGATGATGGCAACTTTGCAGCAAACTTCCTAAAGTAACAAAGCATAATCGACAACCACTTGGAAAAAAGTTTGCTGTGAAGTTGTTATGACAAACTTCACACCAGATCGTAAAACAAGTCTGCTAAGGATACATAACAAATTACAGATGTTAATCTTGCTTGTTTTAAAAAAAATCCGATTTTTATGCATCTCCTCGTCTTTTATTAATCTAATAACTAATGTAATTTGAAAAAAAAATAACTTTTTTATTAAAAAAAAAATTGAAAAATTTCCATCTTCTACTAAATATAGAACTGACTTTAAAGAAAACTATATATTCTTTTCTTAATGTGGAAATTTAACGTTTATAAAAAATTAAACCTAAAAAAAGTCAATGTTTGTTGAAAATAATGTTTTGTCCCCATTTTAAAAGTAATTACTTTGAAGCTAATTTCATAATTTATTCTATGCAACGGTAGCTATTTTAAAAAATCGTCTCTCTTTGACTTCAAATCATATCTCAACTAAAAATTTAAAATTAATGAAATCAAGAAAACAGTTTAAAATAAAACGTAGTAGCACGATTTATTAGCGCAATCTTCAGTCCCTCAAGTTCCGCTGATTGAGGTTAGTGTCATGTTTAGGAAGCTTGGGATGTCGGGGGGTTTGTGTCGGGGTGGTGTGTTAAACTTGTTTCAAGCTCTGACTCTTGCTGTGTCAAACTTGTGCGTTTTGGCGCAGATTTGCAGAACAAGATTGCTGCAACTTTGCTGCAAACTAAAAATTGCTATATGGGCCCCACCTTAACGGATTCCTAGATCTGCCTACGCATACATAGGCATCTGTTACTGGGGAACCTGCCCTCTTGTATTAGTATAAAATACTTTGGTCGAGTTTTTCCTGGTATTCTTCGGTTGTTGGGAGACGTCACTTCTTTTCCGCACGTTAACAGCGGAAAGTGGATTGCCCCAATCCCAACCGGGGGTACTAGAATAGACCCCATGTCAAAATGCCTGTATACCATTACTTCTCCTATCGAATGCCTGCTAATTTAATCATCAACGCATCCGCTGGGCTTCTATTCTTCCTCTCTCTATCAATAAAAAAAACACTCTTCATTAAGTTCCATTTTACTAAGCACTTTTACTTTCTTTAAAACTGGTTGATTTTACTATTCTATCTGGACATTTTTAGAATATTTTAAGTCGCTTTTATCCCCACGCTTTGTTTTGCAGACCTCAAAATTGGATGTCAAGTGACGTGACAGTCTTTTATTCGACACCGGACGACGCATCTTTGAAAGAAGAGACGTTCTTCCGCACGTTAACAACGGAAAAGGGATGTCTCCAAATTCCAACCAGGGGTACCAGAATAGAATCTGTAGATTCATCTTTATATCGCGCCACATGTTTTATGCTGTATAATTAATAATGGTTTTGAACCAGTAAACCTAATCAAATCAAATCAAATTATTCTAAATGGTAGGAGAAAGGGATTCAGAGACAGATAACAAAACTTCATGCTTTAAAACCTACTGCTGGTGGAACTCCACCCCTCTTTACCAATAACAGGAAAGTGGATACTCTTTTAACCTGTTTGTGCATTGGACAGCTGAATTAGATATACTTCCTTCTGGTTTCATTTGTTGCCTGAGAAGACCCACGAACGTGCTCCTCGCAATGTAACTGCCACATGCCCTGTCTACAGTCATAATAGGAATGCCTACTACTTATCGCTTCCATAACCTTTTCCAAGTACCTTCAGTGTCACGATCCCTAATCTGATAAAATGTCCCATGTTAACCTTTTGCATTTATTAAATCTATTAAGCTCTTTTCCACCCATTTAAAATATGTTAATATTCTTCTTTACAGTCTGTTTTACTCCCTTTAGTTTGGCGCTATGATCAATCCATGTCTCCTTGCGCCTATAAAACCAAACTAAATCCATTAAGTTTCTGATTTCCATATTTGCTATGTTAATATTTTGAATACGCTTTCTTTTACTTTTGTTGTTCCTTCAGCCTTTTATATCCCTATACTGCTATGACTTCTACCTTAGTTTATGTAGTATGATCGAATCCATGGTCCTTGAATGGCTAAATGAATTCTGCCTCCTTGTATTCATTACTGGAAGTATATACGATATACTTGACTGCTTGGGTTGGAGGAAGAGGGAAGGAGTGTGGACGTATGATTCTCGCGCTCTGTCTTCCAATCTCCTTTGTGCCCCTCATCCTGCGGTTTTACTTTCTTTTCGCCTTTTGTTTCTTCTTCTCTTTGAATAAACAGGTAAGTTTATCTGTTTCGTGTTATATCTGACTTAAATTAAAAAACGTATTCGAACTTTTAAAATTTTGAACTCGGACAATGCCTCAACTTGAACTCTTCAACTAACCAGTATGGTTTCTACCTCAAGCACATGTTTTCAAAAAAAGCGCCAAGACCATTAACGAACTTGTTATGCCCCTGGGAAATCAAAATCATGAGGGAAATCCAATGTCACCATTTCAAATGCAGAGAAGTCCAAAAAAGATGCCCTAAACAAACCCATTTTGGTCCCAGACTTTGTTAAAAATCAGTCAGCTACCACGAACAAATCGCAAATTATGAAGTAATACCCAACAGGGTGCAAATTCTAATCTACAAACAAAGGACCCTATATGCGCTGTGCAATTGTTTCATGGAAAAATTCATGGGTAAAATGTTGTTACTATTAATCTGGGGAAAATGTATGTCTTCGTTTTGATTTTGACATACCTACATCTTACACCTCTAGAAGAATTAGCCATAGAAATCCAGGATAAAATGACTTACTTGTAGTTGAAATGCAACGTTTCTTAAAACGGAATTCAACCAAAGAAGTATCATCACCAGTTCTGATAACTCTCTGTACAACAATCCAGGCAATAAAAAATTTGGTTTGTTCATCAACGCTTGCGCAATTTATAGACCCGCAGCGCAATGCAATTGTTTTTCTTTCACTCATCCATCGCGCATATGTGACAAGCAACAGCATGCTATCTTTGTGGGTAGTTGACATCGGCCCCTACCACAGCAATCTGAGAAATGGCTAACTGCAATGGTTCACACAATGTCCAAAATACCGATCCTGTCCATTTTATATAAAGGAGCAAAAATATTAGAATTAAAATGCGCAAAATCCACATAACAACTGGTAGCTAAGGCGTATTCTTGTCAACACAAATACTGCTAAATACCTGAAATCGTGTAAAATGATGCCAGCCGTTAGTAAATCTTGAAGACACGTGAAAACGCAGACATTGGAGGACCTCCTCCAGGCAATAAATGACAGGTTTGAAGGCAGATGGCAATCTTTCGGATATGCTCCAAAATCTATGGACTGATCTACCAAAATCTGTGTAAAATAATCTAGCTCAGTTTGTAGGCCCAAGCTCATCTCCAGTTCGTAGAAGAAGCTATTTAGCATTGTGCTCTCAAATGCTGGATCCATCACTTAGGGAGCCGGGGTTCAGTTACAGAAGATGCTGCCTCTGGGCTAATGGTTTTTGCTATGATTTGTTTTGCTTTGTTTCAGTCCACACCCTGGTGGTTTTTTCTTTTTTATCACTTTTCCTATGTCACCATCATTTTGCATTTCTTATTGCTGATCTTTTTCATTGTTTGCCCTCATAAATTTTTTTACTCATCGTTTCTGTGTGAGAAACAGTCTCTTCCTTTCTCTTTTCTAATTTAAATTTCATTTATATGTAAATGATTAAGGCTTGTCTTAAAACAAACAAATCTGGCTTCACCTAACCCCCCCTTCCACTTCTAGCTTCTGGATTTTCCAGGAAACCTTCTTAAAACAAGTTCGAATTTTCAGTCCAAACAAAATCTTTTCGTCCTATCAAACAATGAGTCGGGCACATTGAACTATCCCAAGACATAAATCTATCTGGAAGAGTGGTTTATAGCGAAGAACGATCCAAATCTTGGAAATCCTGGCTGGTGAGAGTCCATTCTAAGAACCATAGTTTCACTATCAGTAACATTTATCACCCCATGGTTTAATATCAACCCCAGTAAAACATTTCTCACATTTGCAACCTACATGAACTTTTATTTTCGAGATTTAACCCCACCACCCTCTTTGGGGGGGACTCCCAATTCATCTAGCGAGGATCTGTTGATTGTGTAAATTCTGACTACCCCTATTGAAAAATTAAAATACTCGGTATCAAAATGACCGAACCAATGGCAACTACTGAATTTTAAAGTTCGTATGAAATGTACTGGAAATTTTGAAACGGCAATGTGAAACCATAGCTGGAAATTCTGAAGACTGGTATGATGAAACCAGACAGGAAATTTTCGAAGCCAAGGTATGAAACCATGGTAAATCTTGAAGCCGGTATGAGACCATACTGGAAATTCTTGAAGCTTCATGCATATTCCACACTGGAAATTTAGAAGCCGGTATGATACTATATACTGAATGATACAAGTATGAAAACATACTGACGAAATTTTGAACCAGTATAGAATATACTGGAAGTATTTAAGATATATACTGGTTTAAAATATACGTAATAAGGCAAAAAATAACCTTAAATACTATAGTAAATAAAAAGTTTGATTAACTATATATGTGTATGGAAGTGGATCCGCGGAGGGAGAGATAAAGCCCCTGCAAGAGGCGTGCAATCCTAATTCTTTTAAAATAAATTATAGTTATTAAGGGTGGCTCAGCCCTGCTCAAGTAGAAAGATTCCCAATCCCCCCAGAGAGTTGTAATCTGCCGCGATGTTGCTACCAAACCTTGCTCGCTTCTGACTGCTACAAGGAAAACACTGCGTCTTAGCAAAAATATGTAAAAATTATATATATATATGAATCAAGCTTTTATATATATATATTTTTTTATTTGATCTTTAATTTAAATCAACACAGAATAAATAATTTTAGCCTCAAAAGATATTTTTTCTTCAATAAACTAACAAAGAAAATTATGAAAGTGATAACTCAAAATGAATAAGAGGTACCAAACAATAATTATTCTAAAACTAACTAAAACAAATTAGATTTAATATTATTAATGAAGGAAAGTTGTGGTCTTAAGCATCTTATCACTTATAAGAACAAAAGACAGTATTATGAATAAATAAAGTTGTGATCTGATTTCCTTTTAATGCTTTCACCAGTCAAGAAAGATAAAAATTTTTGGCCCTGAAAGCAACAGTTTTTTTTATGTGAAGTAGCATCAAGTAGTCAAAATCAACTAGGCATTGATATATCGGAATTCCTCTTAAGCATTTTAAAAAATGAGTTCAATCCTATTCCACGATATATACAAAACATACATAAAATCATGAATATATGACTATGTCAATACAATATATTATCATTCTAGAATATTACAAAAAAATTTCATTCCTGTATATACAAAATACAGGATTTGAAAAATTTTACCATTATTATTCACCGTAAAGTCCGACATCCTTTGCTAAGATACTGCACATCATATCTGATTACAAACAGCAAACCTGTAGGAATACATACTACTGTAACCCTAACACGTTTTGCAGATCTCCTTTCTTCCAAAGCATGTTCCAAGTGGTGGAAATCCAACGATTCTCCATTCAGAAATAGAAGAGGATAAACCATAGATCGCTGCACTGATTCAGTGGGTGAAATATTTTTGTTTGTGTATTAACGTTACAATAACTGGATAAATGCAAATATCTCGATTTGCTTCAGGGTCTCACTTCATCTCGACAAATATTGCAACAATCTCCTGTCCTTGAAGCTGATGGGCTTATACCTGACACAAGTCAGAAATCTGATGTTCCTGAAAACCATTTTAAGCATTTACATATGGATTGGTACATCAATTGATGCATCTGCAGATCATGATTCCGCAAATGGATTTATGCTTCGTAAAAGTGTCCAACTTCCTTATCCATGCAAGAGTCGAAGGCAAGCGACTTGATTATTCTCCATACGTCTTTCCTTACTGGAGTCAGATATGTACAATTGTCCATAGCCATTGTCGATCTATTCATTTTTGAATCAGAGAGGGAACTCCTATGATAAATCTGGCCATGTATATGGCAACACTCATAGGCATGTTCCAAGAGGTGCCTCCTTTGTATTTCCAGCCCCCATAGATGCAAAAGGCTAATGGCATTATATTCCTCCGAATTCCATAGCTGTTGATAGTTTTTTGCCTTCCTATAAATGTGATACAGTATTTCATGAAAAGATCAGGAGCTTTTGGATTGATTTGAAGGCTTTGGGTGATTTATAGCTGCAAAGGCTATATTCCTTTCTATATCACAAAAAAAGGTTCAGATTAAGAAATGTCGAAAAGCTTGTGGTTTTGGAGGAAAAATGTAGATTCTGTTTATTTCTGAATTATCAGTTACGACTGCGTACAATTGTAAACAAAACGGCAGTGTTGCCATCGGCAAAAAGATCTTTTCGCCACGAAATATTGCTTTAGCCGTTTTGGTAGTATATATAGATTATAATACATGTTTAAATTATCTGCTTTTAAAATTCTAACAAACCATATATACAGATATATTCAAAATAACGAATTTCTCTTATGCCCTGCAATTGAAAAATTCAAAAGAATTATCTTAAATCATTTTTTTAAAGATGATTTAACTTATTCAAATATACAAACACATGGCATAAGAATTGAATATATGCAAAATGAAAATCTGTATATATAAAACGCTAACTCGGAAATAGACGGCGGAAAAAGTCTTTTCTTACGATGGCAACGACCGGTTTGTTTACATCTCGGACTATGGTCGAAGCGTAGGGCAGTGCTGCAAGTGCTTTTTTTTTCAATTTCGTTAATTCTCTTGATGCAAATGAGTCTAGCCAAGAGCCTTTATTATAATCTGCGGAGGAACAGCACTTCGACATTTAAATGAAAATTTTGATGAAACGCACGCTTCAAAGTAGATCAAGCTAGAAATAAAGCTGAGGATCTGATCAAGCTAGGCAAACGTGTCTATTTCAAATTGAGGTGAATGTCCGGAACACTATCTGTACAATATGCTGATGTGTTTGCTAATTTTGTGATGCATCTATTGTGAAAACGAAGTGAACTGTAAAAATCATACCACAAATCCTGTCAGATAGTGAAAGTTCATCTGACAGAAGCCTCGATCTTCTAGCAATTACTTCCTGCACCATCCATGGTAGCAAAAAAAACTATCAACAGCAATGGTCGAGAATATAATGCTGCATTGCGATCTATGGGGGGGCTGGAAATAAAGGCACCTCTTGGAACATGCCTATAGTGTTTCTACAATACATGGCCAGATTTATCATATGGTTCTCCTCTCTGTTCAAATGAATGAATTCAGACATGGCTATGGACACCATGTGGCATATCTGACTCCAGGTGAAGACGAAGGAATAGACGTATGGGGAGAATAACTAGCTCGCCTTCACTTCAATGGAAAGTTGGACACTTTTATTACGAGCTATAAATCCATTTGCGGACTCAATCTGCAGATGCATCAATTGATGCAATCACAATCCAGCTGTAAATGTTAAAATGATTGTGGAACATCCAGATTTCGAATTTGTGCGAGGTATATGCACCTACTTCAAAGACAGATTGCCGTGCAATATTTGGTTCCGGAGATAGTAGAGTTAGAAATCGAAGATATTTTAGCATCATCAGTTGTTAACAGTTAATTACAAACAAAAAATATTTCACTCACTGAATGACAGTGCAGCGATCCTATGGTTTATATCCTCTTCTATATCTGAATGGAGAATGGTTGGATTTCCAACTTGGAACATGCTGAAGAAAGAAGATCTGCAAAACGTGTTATTAAGTATATAGTTTCCAATATTATCTCACTGGTTTGCTGCTGTAATGCAGATATGATGTAAGTGCTCCTGAAGCGATGTGGAGACTCACCCATTTTTTCTCAGAAAACACCCATGTCCAGGTAATCAGTGAGGGTATGGCCGTTCCTGCCAAACAACAGCAAGTAGTAAAAAAAAAAGTCCGAGGATAATGCTTACTTAAAATTTGATGTCTCAAAAGGCCTGTGCAACGGGCTGTACAACAAGATCTAATAGTGACAAAACACAAGCTTAACGTTATTGGAAGCAGAAATGATTGAGTCAAGCAGCTCAAAGAAATGCATTTTGATTCCCAGAATGTGCGCCATCCCATCGGACAACTACATACTGCTTTTTTTCTTGTTGTCAATTTTTTCAGCAGAGTAAGAGAACTTTTTTTTCTCCTTTGGTTTTTTGCTTTTGAACTCCCTCCCCTGAAAACGAAGTCTGTGTACGCTCACTGCTCACTGTATATTATTCTTTTCCTTTCTACGACTCCTCCGTGTAAAGTGGATGTTCATCAGAAATAAATTGCCTGCAATGAATGGAACAGTTTGGGCTGCTGTTAAATTCTGGCACTCTGATGTAAAAATTTTAGAAAACCTTCATTTTTCTGATTTGATTTTCCCGTTAGTTGAGATTTCCGGATACTTGAAAGCTGATAATCAAGAATTTACTGTACTGGTTTTGACACATGCCCAGCTTTATGCCTTGATTGTCGTAGAGCCTGAGTCATTTGATAGCGTTTCATATCTCTTCGACAAAAGGTATGTAACGTGTGTTTACAGAGAAACTAGAATGAACATTAACATAACCACTATGCATGTAGCTTATATTTTGTATAATTTAAATTTTGACCTGCAATACAGTAATAATTTTTAAAATATATATCAATTGTTTAAGAGAATTCTTTTTTTTTCGTGTAATGATGTGAGTGCAACATTGTCTATTTATTAAGGTCTTGATGACAAGGATGTCGGACTTTACGGTGAATAATAATGGAAATTCTTCAAATCATGTTTTGATATAGGAAGAGCAAATTTTGTTATGTTTCAGAATGTGGCCATGTATCCTGACATGGCTATATTCATGATTTTTATGTATTTGTCTGTACATATATCTGGAATAGAGTTGAATCATTTTTAAAAATGTTTCTAAGAAAGAATTCCTCGATATATCATGCCTGTTGATTTTGACTTCCTGATGCTTTCTACCTACATAAAAACGGTCCTTTCAGGCCAAAATTTTTAGTCTTTCTTGACTAGGGTGAAAGCTATAAAAGGAAATCAGCATTGACTTTTATTTATTCTATAATACTGTCTTCTTTTTTTTATGTTCATAGTGATAAGATGTAAGTAAGCCTCAATCTCTTTATTAATAATATTAAATTTTATTTTATTTTTACGATATTATATTGTTTTGCACTTTATTCTTTGGTATCACTTTCATATTTTTCTTTGTTAGTTTTTATTTGAAGAAAATATACTGGAGTCTAAATATTTTGTATTCTGTGCTGATTTAAATTAAAGCATGTAGACCAGAAGCGAAAAAGCTGATTGTATATATATGATATATTTTTATTGAATGATTTAATTACATTAATTTGATAAATCCTGCTGCTCCATAATATATACCAAATCCAGTTACAATTCTATAATCAATATTCTAGTATGATACCGGCTTTGATACTGGTTCTGGTTTATCTGGAACCTGTATCGTACAGATCCAGTATCATACTGGATCTGCATCAACTTTGGTTTTATGAAACACCGGTTCCGGGTATGGATCACGGTATGAGTACTGTATAGCCGTATATACTGGTTCATGCAATTTCCAGGCTTCCTGTATGATACTGATCCGGATGATACTGCGTTTAGAAATACTGATTCCGGATGATACTGATCTGGCATATCATACCGGAATTCCGTGTTCATAAGCCGTATACTCTTTTTTTTTATGCCGGGATTTTTTTTTTTTCCAATAGGGTATTGCAGCTTAATACCTCTACCCAACTATATCATTAATGCTAGTATATATTATCTCATCCCAATCTCTTTATGCTCTGCCTCCATTTTTAATGAGATTCTGACTGTTATGTTTTTTGATTGCTTATTTGAAAGCGATCATATTCTCTTGTCACTGTCTACAGAGATACCAGAATGCATACAAATATAATAAACTATCAAATGGAATCCAATCAGTCAAAAAAAACAACAGAAATATTTCACCTCAACAAACGAGCCTACCATAGATACCGATTACAAGCCAGCAATTTCTCTTGACTCATTAGAAATCATACTCCACATGCCAAAATCTTAGGCCAGGAAGAGTATCCACCATGATGGAACGCCGCTGCCATAATCTCAGCCGTCCAAAAAATATGCATGGAAAAAAAGCCAGAAGAAATATCTCAGTTCAAGATTGATCGATTTATAAAAATATAGAAGTAAATTCAAATTCCTTCTTTAAAAGAGCAAAAAGAACAAGTATGATAACAGTAGTAAAATTCTCCTAAATCCCGCAGAATGTTCTTAAAATTTTAAATAAATTATCAAATCATACGAACCCAAAATGTTAAAAATCCTTGATACCATTTTTTCATAAACGTCATAAATTCCTGAAGACAGCCACAAAGTTCAATATATGTTGAATCATTTTTCAACTCAAACTACTGTAGTTCTAAGCCATTCCTATTGGATTATGACAGTGGCAAAGAATCCTTAAACAGAAATATTGAATTTTAGGAGCTCACAAAGAGCAATTCAGAAAACTAAAATTCCACACCAGGAGACTGATAATATACTCGGCAATCTGGTTCAAAAACCTTGACGATGCATCCCTTTACAAATTCTTTATGTTTCAATAACAACGATTTTTCTGTTCACTCAAAAAAACTGAAACGTAACTATTATTATTCTACTTCTAAATCCAATAAGATAAAACTAAAGTTCAACTCTCCAATAGACCAATAGCCCTTATTTCCTGTCTTTGCAAAATTTTTGAACGTATTTTAGCGCATTGTATTACCATCCCTCCTTAATTTGTACAAAAAACTGCATTCAAAACCCACATGGGTTCCTTCCGTTTAGAGATAATCATCTGGCGATCTACAAAATTCCTTTACGGCGATTTCTAGGTGCCCGCAAAAATAAGAATTTGTGTTTGGTGTCACCTTGATATCAAGCGGCTTATGATTGTACACATTGAGCGAACTTATCTACAAATGCCTTCAATTGGGTATCACTGACAAAGTAGCTAAGAATGGATGTACATCACTTCTGCAGGAAAAGATCTTTTCAAATTAGATGGACACTCTTTCTGATACAAACATTCTTTAAAGGTCTGCCCCCAGGGTAGTGTCCTTTCACCACTTTTTTGTAATTTTTTTTTTGAATGATTTTTTTGAGACTTTGGACGAAAATGTTGGAATGTTCTATTTTTTGCTGGATGATATTTTGTATACTGTTCTCACCATTCTATAACCTATATCAAACTAAAATACAGAACAACTATATGGAAAAACATTTATAATGGTGCTCATAATGAAACTAGCGACTTCTGTCCAGACAAAAGACCTATATTGATTTATGGAAACAAAAACTTAATGTATCTCTTCAGCATAACTACACGCTGGTTATTCCCTACATGGAGTGAATCATTGTAAAATCTTGGAACCAGTTGGTAAAAATAATTAAAATGGACGTATTCTTAGAAATTTACGAGGTAAGAATTAAAAACAAATCATGTCCCTAAATTTTATGAATTGAACAAAAGAAAATGGCCGAGAACCAAGAATCTAGAATCACTATCAACTACACAGCATCCTTAGCCTTTTTACTCATAGTTGTCTATAGTTACACGAAATTTTCAGGAAATACACCTTCCAGCCTTGTAATGTCATTTCAAACAAAGCAAACTCTTAGAATTAGCCCTTGGAGTACCAATCTGTACTCCTAACATTGTTCTATTAAAGCTAGGCGGGCAGAAATAATATGTCGGTAATCGGCGCTACAATTCATAATTCCTTTATCAAAAACAAATTGGACTCATCCTCTCCTCCTTTGACCCATACTAATGACGAGTTTAAATTACAGATCGCTTGAAAAAGTGCAGATTACCTCAGAGTCGCTTTTCAAAATTCTAATTGCATTCCAGACATGTATGAACTCATCCAGTTCTTCCTACATAACTCCCAACTATGTGAATTTTTCTAAAAGAGTTTCAGTTCCCAAGCAAGAAAAGCCCCAGTTTCAATCATACACTAGTTTTTACTGAATGCATCCAAAACCTTTCCCAAATCATTCACATTATTGCTATGACGATCTGAATCACACACTGTTACACTCAATTGCTGGTCTCTCTGGGGTTCAACAGTTGTCTGTATTCATTCATTTCCTCCTGGTTCTTTCACGGCGGAAGCTTGCAGATTTGCCGGGCATTGGACATGGCTCGTTCTGAAAAGGATTTTAATCCTATCCAACAGTTACTTGGCAACTATCTCTCTTAAAATAATTACTTCATTCTCCCAAAGTCATTCAACGTCTCGGCTTCAAAAATTCATGTAGAAAAATATGAATCAAGAATTTCCCTCCGGCTACTGGTTCTCCGCTGAATCTTATTGAATGAAAAGGCAGACTCTCTTCAAAGAAGCAGTTACTGATTCCAAGCCATTCATAGATTGGATCGCCTCAGAGGATATATTATCTCCAATTTAAAAAACAGTCAATCCAAAATAACTGACGGTAACCGTAAGAAAGGCCAAATACCAAGCATTGATTGAAATGTTCCGACATTCTAATCAACCGACTTAAAATGGACTGGAAACAGGGTACAGGACAGGCCAATTGCACGCAATTAGTAAAACCATCATAACCCCAGGTCTCCTTCTACAGATTCAACCTTCATCCTGACCCTTTGTGCATTGTCTGTAATGAAATCAATGCGATATTTCTCACATCCTTCCTGAAATGCAAAAAATATGCAGAATCTTTAAAGCTATTCTCTGAACAAACTGGAATGATCGTCGAATCCTACACATTTATGATGTCCTTCTATCTCATGCCTTACCAACAAGAATCATCTGACCATTCAATTCAGTTTTCTCCTCAAGTACTTTGATGTTTTTTTTAGCCGCATCCTTTTGGCATCGTGCGTTTCTGTTGCCTCTGTTGATCTGGCCAGTTTTCTTCTCCGCCGAAGACAATCTCAATTCTTGGATTTAGTCTGCATGGAAAGTT
>BGPR01000949.1:277709-347308 GCA_013235015.1 Araneus ventricosus
AAGCATGATTACAAGCAAAATATAAAATTTACATTATAGGTTCGTGTTAGAGTTTATTGCTTAAAAAATATAATGTAACTATTTTACACCAAATTCATGATCTCTTTGATTTTACTTGCCTTGATAACTGTAATGATTTAGCATATAAAATTTTACTTCTAATATGTATACAAGATGAATGTTATTTGTCTTTAAAAATCGACATTTTTGTTTGATATTGATGAAATTTGCATACGCTCTTCAAAATAAAGTAGAATCACTATCAACTTTTCAGAGCTCAGAAGATAATTAAAATTTCAGTTAATAAAAAAGTAGGCAAGATTTTGCTGTCTTTTCGCCGCATTTTTCAAAAAATCATCTAAAAAAATTATTTTTTGCGTCATTTTAAAATTCAAAAATATCTTTTAATGATGCCAATTTAATAACTGTACATTTTTTTTCTTTAATTTAAAGAAATTTAAAAGTATGATTTGCAACAATGCTTTTCATAAAATGGAAAACTAATTTCCTTATTTAATCACATGATCCCAGCATGAGCAAAGTCCACGGATGGAAGCTGCCGGATAAGTAAGAAGGTTCTCGCCCTTTGGAGATACAGCTAATGGTGGTGTGGTCTTAGGGCCCATCTCCATGACACGGTTGTACCCGGAAATGGGGATCGTCGCATGTGCCGCTCGTAAATGGGGCTGTTATGGGGACCACAGTCCCGATGAAGTCGGCGGTGGTTATGACGAAAACTAATAATTCTCACATTAGATATTAATCTACTTTCTCCTTTTCTTATTCCGTAAGTAGGCTTTCGAACTCTTAGGATTTTCATTTTTCAAACGAATGATGAAACGAAATTCTAGAATATTCTTATATTTTGTGTTTTCCGCCATTACCACAATCACTTTGAGTACTAACTTGTCCGGGGTACGCGTACCACCGGTTGTATCAGCAATACGTGCAACTGAACGAAGTAATGATGACGCAATGCTTTTTATGGAATGTTCTAATCATCATTATGGAATCGTTGTTTTGGAACGAAATATACTGTGTTTAGCTTGGAACTAGGGGATTACAGCCTTTGTTGCTTCAAATCCCATAACCCCTCTAATTCAAGTTCAAGTACGATATACTTGGCATTGGTCAAAATAGCAGAGATCGATTATAGAAAAATTATCTTATACACAAATTCAAAAAAGTGCAATCGAAGCGCTGAGAAATGTTTCCCCATTAAGTGACCCTCTAGCGATGAAGTGTGTCGAATTTTTATTTATTTAACAGGAATATATATTCATATAATGTTTTGTTGGATCCCTGGGCATTCAGGAAATGTTGGGAATGAAATTGCTGATAAAGTTGCTAGAAGACTCCAGTATTAGTTGAAAATTTTGTCCCCTTAAGTGATGCTGTGCAAGCCATAAAAAACGATTTGCAAAAAAAAATGGCAGAGTATTTGGGGCGAACAAAACCAAGTTAAACAAGATTCTCCCTTTTGTGAAACCTTTTAAAAATTGCAATTTAAACCGAAAGCAATTAGTCACGCTAAATCGACTTAGAATCGGGCATACTCGACTAACGTACAAATATTTACCGATTTCTGAACCACGACCAACATGTCCGGGGTGTCGGAGCAATTTGTCTATAAAACATGTTCTGGTGCAATGCCCCAATTTCAACAATTTTAGACAGAACCGCTTTGGTAGAGACAACATTAGTTTAAAAGACTTGTTGGGAGAAGATCCCCACACAAACTTATTGTTTTTACGAGAAATGGAAATTGATAAGCTCATTTTAGGTTTTTTTTTTTTTTTTCCTTTTATTATTTTTTTTTCTTCCATGTGTCTGGGTCTTGTAAACAATTTAGATTAGCTCTTTCAAATCATGCGTTTGGCGCAGCATGGCTTTTGAGCCATGAAAACAAACCAAACCATGGTCCTTGTGCCATAAAAAAAAAAAAAAAAACCAAACCAAGCAGCAGATTTAGAGCGCCGCCGTAACGGCTGGTTACCTATCTGGAAAGAAAAAAAAACTATTTTAACTACCGTCTCATTTTTTTTAAAAAAGAAGTTTCTACATTGATTAACTAGAGATAACTATTCAAGTTAGGATTCTTTTTTTCATGGTAACTACATGACTTTTATCTTTAGTTTGAGGCCACGGTGGCCTAGCAGTAAGGTCTCGGCTTTGGAGCTGGAGGGTTCCAGGTTCGAAACCCAATTCCATTGAAGATTCGTCATGTATTGGGCCTGATGCACATTAAATCATGCATAGGGGGCCAAACATCCTCCCGTTGGTGTGGTGCAGAAGTTTGGAGAGGGGGTTGCCCTCATCATCTGACTGTGGTTCAAAATTACGAGGTCCGTCCCAAAATGGGACGTTAATATAACTAAAGTGTTTTTTTTTTTATCTTTAGTTTGGCACAGTATGACAAGCCCATGGTCCTTGCGCCATAAAAAAACAAAACTCAAACTCATGGGAACTATACGAAATCAACTACAGGGCATCTTTAAAAAATGTATACACTGTTTAAAAAGTCATAACTTTCTAATTTTTCTTTCTTTTGAGGGTGTAATTAATTGGAAATATTGAGTAGACTAAGATTAACCTTCCAAAAAAGAAAATCTATTTCAAAATGCTGTTGGAAGTATGAAAATGTAGCAGAAGTACAAAGACAATATCGCAGGGAGTTTCAGGAAGATCCTCAAACACAACTTACAATTGATAAGCTTTAAATGCATGGAACTGTTCAGACAACGCTCCGGAAGACCTAGAAGATCAACAAGCTTCACCAGCCAAGAAAGAGTACTAAAAAGTTATCACGAAACACCTAAAAAATCTGTATGGCTGGCATCAACTAATCAAGTGTCCATCACATTTTAAGATGCTGTCAATGGAAAAGTTGCACTCCAACAATGGTACATGTTATCAATGAAGATGATCCGGAATGAAGAAAACAATTTTGTGAATGATACTTGGAGAACTGTGAACAGGATGCACAGTTTTCGACGAAGATTGTTTGGAGTGATGAAGATACGATCAAATTAAAATGGCACAATTAAACGACATAATTGCAGTTACTGGGCAACTGCAAATTCAAGTTTTGCAGGAATTAAGAGCCACAAGAGCAAGAATGCGCCACAAAACCAAATGAAATATTTGTTAAAGTTTGCGAATCAATAGCCCACAGATATCAGCAGTATATTGACCAGAACAGAAATAATTTTGAACATCTGTGGTAGGAGGAAAAGTTATACATTTTATGTAGATACATTTTTTGAGACACTCTGTAGTTGGATTTTGGGGAGATTGCCACTTTCTACATCACCCATTATATCACACAAATATTTGGTTATGCACTTGAATCCAAGATTTTCTAATTTGTTTAGAAGGAAAATGCCATTGTTAACATACAGAAGAAAGACCCCTGACCTGAGGCATTACAATTAAATAGACATTGCTTTTTGTCCTACTCCCCAAAACAGAAAAATGGGTCCTTCCTAAAACATTTGCTGGAGACCCCTTACTATATAGTTATGCCACTGGCTATAATGTTTCATCACAATGCAATAGAAAGAACTTTTTAAAACTTTTACCTTCATTTTAAAATGTTTGAAGAGAAAGTATGAAAAAGGAAGGAAAAAAACACAAATGTTGCATTCTTTGAAATACAAGAAACTCAAACCTTAATTTTGCACCCAATTCAAATGGCACCCAGTCCACAAAGCATGCTGACCCCACCCTAGGTAGAGCCACTGTTTATGCATTATTAAAATATCTGATATTTTTAAACACTTGAAATTTAACAAAAATCGAACACATAATATGTACTTCATTACCATTTGTAAATTGCATAGCTCATTTTCCTAAAACTAAACGAGTTATTAATGCTTGAAATGCACAACACTGAGACACAAATAGATGAATGTAAGAATTTTATTAATTTAAGAATTACAATTATATACTCAAAAATGTAACACATTTTAATGGAATTTACAGGACTGATTTAATGCCACAAATAAAACAAAATGAATACAGTAACATATGGCTAAATAAAAAACTATATAACTGTCATTTAGAAAAGTAAAATTAATCTCTTAATCTTCCAATAAAAGACAGATATATAACACTCCCTCTTTAACTAAACTTCCACAAGAAAGAAAATGCAGCCATTTTTTACAGAAGTCCCCATTAATCAATATAGAATGTCTCAAAGTTCTTAATAGGTCAAAATTTCACAAAAAGCAACATACATAAATCTATTTATTTAACAACAATTTAACATAAAGATAAGAAAATAAATAATTTCTCCTCAGCTACACTTTAATTTTCAGCAAAATAAAATGATGTTTATTTCAATTAAAACTCTTCATAAATTTCATAAAAGCTCTAAAAATCTAATTTCTATCTATACTAAAAAAAAGAAGAAAAAAAAAAGAATCAGGCTTTGCTATGTTATAAAATAACACTAAATTTATGAACCATTTTATAACTTCTAACATATTATAAAAAACACATTTAAAGTACAGCCATGTACATTAATAAGTTATAAGCCATTTTTTAAAGATGTAGACACAATTGTTAAAACTTTTCACATACTATTTTTTATCATATTTATTAACCACGATACCAAAATATGAGAGGTAAACAAGAAATATATTTTAAAAAACAAATGTAATTGCAACATAAATTGAAATAAAGTTTATATATTACACAGTTATGCTACAATTAAGATTATGTTTTATAATAGATACACCTCTTAAGAAACATGCAATGGACTATTTATTGAGGCCAAAGACCCTATATATATTAACTATATATAATTTACTATTTAAATTAAGCAGGAAACACTAGCCTAAGAAGTATTCTAATTCCCAAACAGACAGAATTTTAAAAAAATCATTAATAATTCACAATTAACGATGTCTATTGCTTACTAGGTTCTTTTAATCTTTTAAACTCATGCAATATGCCTTAAAACATTCCTTTGGTTAAAGCAGCAAGAAAATGTTATCACTTTAAGAGAATTTAGTGGACTTTCATTAATAGAAAATGAATTTCATATTTGTTCCCCTTTTTAACCATATAGCGTGGAATGAATTTTGTTTCATAATAAAACAGTTATTCACAACAAATTATCATAATCATTAAGAACTTCTTTTAACTTCTCAGACAATAAATAGAAAATAATAATTAACCAAAATACCTAATTATACTTAGAAAAACTAGCCATGACTTTGAAATTGGAATAGAAGGAGCTACATCATCTAGTACCTTCAAAAATGTATATTTATATCAAATCACCGGTATTCACACAGGACAAGTGTATAGTTAAAATACAGAAATCTGAAAATTATATGCCAATGCTATCTATTTTTTTCATGCATTAACAATGATATTCAACTCTGAACACAATCATACACATATGAAAGGAAAGCAATGGTAAACTAATTCTAAAAACAATACAATACATCAAATGAAGAGTACACAATGCAACTAACATAGCTAAATTGCTTCAATTACCATTTAACAGAACCAAAAGTAATTTTATAAAAACCAGTGGGAGTGGCCTCCCCTAAACTTTCTCATAAACTAATTTCTCAAAAACTGTCATATAAGGTGTCATTTAACCACACCCTCACATGGATAAAAATTTCGAATCTGCTCTATGCCTAGAATGCCATCAGTTTCCCCATGACACATAAAAACAACAAAACAAACGGAAATAAAATAACCCAAGCAGGATCAGAATTCACCAAAGGGCGAAAAAGGGGCCAAAAAGGAAGAAAAAAGCACCAAGCAGGAGTCATTATGCATAAGCCTTTCTTCATGAAGCGTTTGTTTACGACGGTCACGCATGAAGTCACTGAATAGCGTGCACAGAGATTGCTTCAGTACGCATGCGCGAGGAGTTTCACCACAATAGTTAGAAAATTGAATGTGCAATTTGAACAAATTTTTTTTAACCGATTGAAACGAAAATTGGGCACAGATCTATAATTAATGTTAGAATACGTCATACCAAATTTTATTTATCTAAGCCAAAGGATTTAAGAGTTATAATTTTTACAAGTATGCGATTATAAAGACCGACAGACAATCAACCCTTGGACGGATTTGACCCAAAATTTTATATGGACCTACATTTATGATAAAATTGTGTACCAAATTTTATCCATATAGCTATTTAAGTTTTCGAGTTCACATGAACACAGACAGACTTGCCGTAGAAAATTTTTTTGTCCAAAATTTGATAGAAACCTACAAATTATGTGTAAAGATCACGTACCAAATTTCATCCATGTAGCTCTAATAGTTTTCGAGTTCACAGACAAACATAATTTCAAAATTGTATTTTTCGGACTCGGGAGGTCTAAAACGTGGAGATAGTCAAAATCTCAAATTCGAATTTTTTGAAGATTACAATACTTTCTCTTTGTATACTTCATATACGAGAAAGTAAAAAAGCGATATTGCTAACAATTCTATAATCATATACTATATAATTATGTTAGTAAAACATTGGAAAGGGGTTTATAATTATTAAAAGTTAATTTTCAAATCTTAATATACATTATTAAATCCATCACATACTTAATAAGGGTGAAGAATAATCAAGAACTTGATCGTTTATCTGCCTTGAAGCTCTGCTCTCATACTTCATTATAACACACAGAACGCCGCCCTGTGCCCCCGTGCCTGACACCATTACAGTTACTGAACCGGTTGAATGGGCACAATTATAACACACAGCTACATAATGAAACAGTATTGCTAAAACATTTGTCATTACAAAGACAAAGATGACTTGCATAATTAATCTCATATAACTTTCAACTTAGAATCTTTCTAAGCTGATCCAAAAATTTCAATCTGCTGGAAGAAATATTGATTTCAAAGTTTTTAATAGTATGATATTTCTAGATTATAGTTGATACAATAAATATATCACTGCAAGAATATATTCCCTTTGCATACTTTAAAATTATCAAGAACTCTGTAAAGCTTAAAATCCATTTCCCAATACTAAAGGAAAATGTATTACCAAAACAGAACACCACACCAAACAAGCCAAAAAATATACAGCAAGTATATGACAGAAACAAAACAATAAAGGAAAATTATAGATAAATCAAATATTTCACTTTAACCTACCAACTCCCTCTTGTATGTAATTATGTGACATA
The DNA here is from genome assembly GCA_013235015.1 of Araneus ventricosus. Taxonomy (NCBI): domain Eukaryota; kingdom Metazoa; phylum Arthropoda; class Arachnida; order Araneae; family Araneidae; genus Araneus; species Araneus ventricosus. The sequence continues at coordinate 284,882 of BGPR01000949.1, forward strand.
TTTCATTTTTAAAACACATGGATAAAATTAAGAATATTTGGCATTCTTCAGGGTTTGAATATTTTATATGATTTTTAGAATTAATATTGTGTATGAAATTATGGCAGACATCAAAACTTATATGAGAAAACTGGATATATATTCATTATTACTTAAAGTTACCTAAGTTTCTATATTATTAGCAAGATTGAAAAACAACAATAACAGCTCATTTCCCTTACAAAACAACAAGTTTCAGCAAACAGAAAACTTTCACATTTCTTTACTCAAAATCATTTATTATCGCACTGCAAACAAATTAATTAAATCATTTCTTAGGTAAATTTTGGATATTGTAATACAATATTTAAAATGTTTTAAAACATGGCAAAATTAGATCTACAAATTAAAGTTGCAATTTTATTAGCAAGTTGAAAGTGGTAAAGAGATGGGGATACTTGGGCAATTTATTTAAATTTTAAAATAAACAAGTAATATAATAAATTAATTTCATTTTAAAACACCTAAAATGACATTTTTTGGGCTGAAAGGACGGAGTTCAGTGACTTGCAAGAATTGTTAAAAGCCAATATCTTTTACAAAAGAAAGTGCAGCATCATATACAAAAAGATACATTATAGAGTACCTTTCCCATTTTAGGCAGTAAAATATTTCTTCTTTCTCCTAATAATGAAAATTTGAGCATAAGGTCATTGTGCGCTAATATCTAAATATATTTATTAGAAGATATCTGAACATAAAAATTTTGCAAAATTTTATATACTGTATATAAACGAATTTCAAATCCAACCACTGTCCTCTTTCCAGAAAGCTTTCATAAATTAAACTAAAATAATTACTATACAGTTATGAACAGTGTACACATAGAAATAAAACGTTATTAAGTATCATGAATTGGTAGTAAAAATATCTAAGTGAATCAGTTCCAAGTACACATTACAATTTGCACTTCTGATTCAATGTTTCTATCTTCTTCTTTTCTCAGTCTCTATATACTTTATATATAAAGTGAGAAAAGTGCATTATTACTTAAAATTCTTAATTGATATTATTTGTAAACATACAAATTTTGTGTCTATAAATTAATTTTAAAATATAGAAGCTTATATTTATATAAGAAAAATGGATATACTTAAAAATATATTTCACTAATAACATAAATACTATAACCAAAATAATAGTGCAAGCAATAAACAAAAGGATTTTAGTGTCCTCAAGCATTTCAAACATTTTTAAAAGTTATGGTAAGTACCATCAAATGTTACAACTTCATGAATCTATAAAAGACAGTAAAAATAGACATAACCAAAATGTATAAAATAATAATGAAAAAATAACAATTAACCACAATCTTGAACTACAAATATGATAAAATATTAAAAAAAACCCAATGAACAAGAGTGGTAGCATTTTATATACACAGTTTTCAGATGATGAAATGATTGCAGTAACAGCAAATGATTTTTTAATACTATTGCTTTTATACAGTTTCAGGAAATCACATTCATTAAAAAATAAAGAAATAAAAAAATGTACAAGGGCTGGAATGTTATGTAGATGCTGATCCAAGAGTAACTTGTGTATCCAATTGAATTGATCTAGAAGTGTCTGAAATGATGAATGCTTTTACCCTTTTTACATAGCAATGCCCTACAAAAATTTAGGAAATTAATTACAAGAACATAGGTCTTGCTGAGAGTATCAAGATACTAATTACAATAAACAACTTTAGTAATATCAACTTATACTATTTCATAAACAATTAGAAGAACTGAATCAGAATCCAGAATATTTACAAACTGAAGGAAAAAATTTATCAATACATGAATTTGTCATTTAAATTGAAATCTTAACACTGTCTGAGAAATATTTCGGTATTACAATAAAAAGCAGTTTTGGCATTTTGCCTAGCAAAGAAAACTGATAAAATGGATTTACAGCAATGGAATCAATTCACACTTGCATGGTAAACATAACATGATTTGCTCCACTACAAGTTCTGAATCTACTGCATGTTGCAACACTGCCGTTTGTAATGTTAAGAAAAATTCTTCTACTGATTTAAATAATTGCTTTTTATTCACATTTTCTAAGTAATATAATTCTAGTTAATGTACTAGAGCTTCAACAATTTTTTTTATTAATTCTTAAACTTTATATAAATTACTTCGCTAGCATTATTAAATTAAGTCTATTCTGATTAATATTAATATATTTTAGAAATAATATTTAGTTAATTTTATTAAATTATTTTAATACTTTTTGTAAGTTAATCAATAAATATGTATGCCACACGAATTACTATATACACATGCAATATTACAGTTAGGTCTAAAAGACAACAGTCTGCAGTAGGCTTAAAAAATTCCCTTTTAATTTTCACAGTCCATGCTTTTAATAACTCAGGATTGTTAAGTGGTAATAAGAAAAACATTTTTCATGACAATTGTCTTACTGTTTTGCATTATAACAGCTAAAAGTTGCATGCTAACACATTTTTTTCTATTCATAGAGGTTACACAAAACATAAAACTGATATTAATGGCAGACACATCCCCACTAAATGATGCAGATGCACAATCAGATTATAAGTGTAGTTACATTTGTTATGTGACTATGAGGTCATTTGAATTTTTCCATTAATATAATTTTGATTCCCACCTTGTAATAATTTTGAAGTCACTAATAGACATCAAAATGCTATAATTATAAAGAAAGTAAATTTATATTATTTTTGCTATTTTATAGAGATCTCAGAACGAGCATTTAATGGAGAGAAGTTTGTTAATGTTTATAAAAATAATATTTTGCTAAATGTACTTAAGCTATCCAATAATATAATATGTAATTCAATTCTTTCTTCCCTAGAATGCTTTTGTAAATTTCATTAAAAAATCTAAACAAAATATTCAAAAAGTACTTGTAATATATATAAATAAATTGGTATTCTGAAATTTAAAAAAAAAAGTGCTTTTCTTAGTTCAATTCTTATCAAATTTTGGCTCTGCAAAATACTCCTCAATTCAAATGCTAATTCTAGCATAACTGAACACTTATTCATAAAAAATATGCATACAACAGCAGATTTTGTGTAATATCTGTCAGCAGTGGTGAATCCAGAATTCAGGTTGGGGGGGGGGGGGGCTGAGGTCATAAAAATTTTGTATCATTATGATGAATGTCAAACCTCATGGCTTATGTAAACCAAAACACTTTATCTTTACAGACTTTACTCACCTGACAATAAGAATCATAAAGAACAGTACAGATTACAGTACAGAAATTTAATAAAAAATACAATGAAATAACTAGACAAAAAATATTTTTGACCGTGTCAAAGCTACAATTACAATTGGAATGACTAGAAATCTAGGAAAATTTTCGAGCCTTTCAAGCCTGAAAGTAATGTTGTCATGTTTTTATTATTTTTTTTAAAAGAGAAATTAAGAACAAACAGTTGTAGTGATTTTGAATAAAATCAAGAATTCTGGTTTAGCTCTGGGGGGCTGCAGCTTGATAGCCCCCTGGATTCGCCACTGTCTGTCAGTCTATAAAAAAACCCTTTTTAATTTCAGTTGTGAAAATTTATCGAATTGTTAATAGCTTCACATTATTTAAATTCTAAAACTTTATCACACTTATATCTCCTCATATAAAAAAAAATTCAAATGCATTACAGACATAAACTAAATAAATTATTACTTACAATGAGTACTGAAAAAGCTCAAACTTCACACGGAAGATAGGATGGTTTAGAATGCTGATTCTGCAATAAAAAAAAAGGAATATTTAAATTAATGAGAAACTTTACAAACAATCTTATGCGCCAGCTACTGAAGAATTGAATTTGGAAATAATTTGTGGTAAAGGTTTTATCGCTCTAATCACTTCAACTAGAGTCCAGTAACACCATCAAAAACTTGCCCCCTCCGCCAAGGTGAGCTTTGGTTGCTAGATGGAAAGAAGTGCACTGAAGAGGTGTTTTTCGTTTTCCCCACCAAACTTATCAAATTTGCTGTGTTTTCCCATTTGAGATAAAAATGAGGTTGTGGAACATGAAACTTTGCATTTAATATGTATTATAATTTTACATTTTAATAAACAAGGTAAGTAGATATATGAGAAGAATTTAAAAAAAAAAAAAAAAAGAAAACAATGCTCAGAAGCTTGTGAACTGGTTCGAGTCAAACGAACCATCTTCTATTTCAGAATTTATGATATCCATTGGGACTAGCATTCTGACGGAGACAAACTGCCCCAGAGCTTTTAAATATGGGAATCCTTCTGTGAAAAGAACAGCTGGAAAAAACTTTGAACTTGTCCAGCTTATAAGGAAAAACAGAGTAAAGTCTCTCTGATGACTCAAGTCCAAAGAGAAAATCAGTTATGAAGAAATTCATGTGAATCCAGAGATGCTATGCAGGTTCACTCTCCTGAAGTTCAAGCCTCTTCTTTGCATGGTCAAAGTTAAAAGAAAATTCATCCAGCCTTTCAGTAAATATTCGAAAAAATGTGTTAATACTAATGTGTTCAAATTTTTATGTCACCCATCTATATATTAGGCAGCTTATATAAAAACTCCAGCTGAATGCCATTACAATTCAGAAAGATATCTGCATTGCAGTGAATGGAATTTCATTTGCTCTCAAACAGACGTTAAATGATGAGGGATTTTCCATAAATTGATATCTTTTAAGCTTCAATTTTTGCATGTGTATTTAACAGATTTCTAATCTTTTATACAAAATTCAATATAACTATTCGAAATTTCAACTTTAAAAATATTAAGTTATTTGCTTTACAGGAAGTTTCCTTTCCTTACTGAAAACTGCCTCAGCAACCATCATTATAATACAATCGCAGCACAGTTATGTATCAGAGCTGTATCAGGATGCAATACTTGCATACTGGGGCAACCACTGAGTGACCCTGAAAGCCCTGTAACAAACCTCTTTCCCCTTGAGTTACTGCTAACCATCCAGCTAAAAGAACACACACAAAAAGAACATGTCAATTTACACACCTGGGAGGTGCAAATGGGTCCTCCACCCCACACCACCCTTCGCTCTCGTAAATATGCACTTGTGTCTGACCCGTTACTATATTACAATTATTTTTCTGGAAAGTCTAGATAAAAAATTAAAAACACATAGGCATTCTCGACTGTCAATGACTTTAGGACTGAAGGTTGGGGGGGGGGGGGGATTATAGACCCCCTACCCCCCCCCTGGATCTGCCCTTGAGTGCATTTATATGCTACAATTTTGCAAATTTTTCTAGCTAGTCCTGTCTTAGAGTAAAGAAAATATTAGATTTAAAAAAAAATAGCCTTTAAAAAAGATGTACTTGTAAACTCTACTTTCAACTGAAATTCTGACATTCAAAGGCCAAATACTATTATGAATAATGATTTTTATGAACAATGAACACAGGGGCAGCTTGTGTGTAGGGACTGCAGTATTGCAGCACCCCAACTTTTTCCATTGTGTAAATTTAATCAGTTTATTTTATTTCGCAATTAATATTTAAATTTATCAACAATCTAATGCAATTTTGTATTAAACGATTACGATATTCAAATGAAATGGGAAGAAAAACCTACGCAGAAAACAAAGTTCCCCATCTTATTTTTTCACTACCCAAAGAACAAGTGCAAAGGAGAAAGTAACAATTCAAACACGAACTGTGGATTATTCCAGCTCCGAATTCCACCTGCTCAGGCTTTCCCTACCATGTTTTTAAGCTGAAAAGGTACTGTGAAATTTGACAGTTCTCGTGACATTAGAAATGGAGTTTTAAATGTTTTCTAGTACGGAATTTTTTTTTTTGTATTCTAAAACTTTGAAAAGAAATAAATGAAAGATAATTAATGATAAATAAAAATTTAATTGAAAAAGTTTTTTTTATAGTAATTTAATTTCTTGCAATGCAAAAGATTTCTTTGATGATTTTTAGTTATAAATGCTGATGAAATACATAATAGAAATTTTTCGTGATACAAATATGTTTTCAAAATTTTTGTGAACCCTAATATTCTGTACCTTTCTATTTGGGATCATGATTAATTATCCCAAATTAAGATTCAATTAATTAAAATTATCGCAGTCCACCTTTAGATAGATGTAATAGAAGAAATTAATCATTTTTTTCCCCTCTTGGCAATTCCCGTTACTGCATAATAAATACATCAGAGCTTGAACTCAGCTCTCTAACATTAAAAAAAGAATAAAATTTCGTCTGACGCACACAATATGAATCGGAATACGATTATATGTAGCTGGTTTGATTTCAATGGATACAAAATTTTTTAATCGTCATTCAAGCATCAAGATTAGTTTTTGATCTTTCGCTGAAAACAAAACAAGAATGGATTTCATTTTTTAGTAATTTTTAATGATACTTACGGAACTGAAACAAAAAAATTCGAGCTTAAATTTTGTATTAAAATTAATTTGTTAACATACATACCAATATGAAGAAATGATATTAGTTATTCAATAAATATAAAACTACTTAAAGTTAATGTAAAAAGTAGAAAATTTAAGTGGTTCAAATATACATTACTGCGCAGTGAAGGATTAAAGCTGCACAGGAAGGACAGCAGCCCCGAGATTACATAACATGAGCCGCCACTGAATGAACACTTTGGTAAAACATTTGTAGGACTGGAAGTTTAATTTTTTTAGAAGCTCAATATATATAAAATTTAACAACAAAAATAAAAAACACCCACCTCTTCCACTGGGGATGGATGAACTGTATGCTTTGATAAAACGATTGTGGTGGTCTTTTTCTTCTTTAGAGATGATGGTGACTGAAGAAATACACGAGGTGAGGGAGTAACTAACATCTCCGCCGCATGAACAACATCTAACACTTTTTCATCTACAGACTTTTCATGAGCCACAACATCCTGATTTGACTGAAAAAGACATAGTAATTATAAATAAGCAAATATTTCAGAATTTAAAAAAAATAATAATAATTACAAGGCATTTTTTAATAATCAACAAATGGCATTAATGAAGTTTGGAAGCATTATTCTTATAAAGAATAAAGCATCCTTTGGTCACAGGGCTCCCAATAAGTTTCAAATAGGAAAGAAATAAATGCGATATTAGCATTCTACACAAAAACTATTCTCAAACAGTGATGTAGCTAAATGAGGACAGGGGGGTGAGGTGGGGGTATGGGTAATACCCCCATATACTTTGAAAGGGGCGGCATAAGAGCAAAGGTATCACACTTAAATGCTAGCATAAGCCAAATAAACAAGATCTAAGTTTGTGTGGGTCACAAAAAACACCTTCATATTTTACAGAAACGCAGGTTTGTTTCAAAAACACATTATAAAAAAGAACAAGGACAACAGTAAGCTTAATGTTTTCTTCCTGACAATTGACATCTACTCCCTGCTACCATCTTCCCTACTTCAAGGGATATCCTGTTTGCAGTGATTAATTTCAAAATAGTGAATACCAGTAATTCTGGATCTGATAAGACACTTATTTCTGGTCATAAGTGCAAATAATTGCTTGTACAGATAACTACTTCCACTTTTGGAATTAATTTCATACGACAATTTTCATGTGTTTTCAAATCTGATCAGTAAATATTTGTAAAATTCAGGCATCCCAACTTCATTGAATTTGGCCTTTAAATCATGCATTCGAACTCAATTATCTCCATTATGCATGGTTAGGCACCGATTCTATAAAAATTAGCTTCGTTCTACAACAGCAGTAGAATATTAATGATGTGGTAAGTATTAGTATGCTACATGCTCCTAAAATATTTGCTGCTATTGGTGGGGAAAATTGTGCATGAAGACTAATAATCAGTCAGTGGCAAATATTGTACTTTGCAATTAATAATTATGTATAACAAGGAATTTTAAAAATCAAGAAGTGAAATTTTAATTTAAAATCTTCTTACATACTGGGCCTCAAAGATACTTCTTGTGGGCTGCAAGTTTGATACCCCTTGCATAAGAGTTTTCATTCTTCTCTTTCATTCACAATACAAGCATTGGGCAAGGTTAAGTGAGAACACATTTCAGACTACATTTTACAGAAAAAAGGGAAGAGATTGGAATGGAACCATCTCTCTTATAAATAAGAAAAAAAGAAACAGGACGGAACATAGAATGAATTTTTCACACATAAAAAAGAAAACGAATTAAAAGAAAAAACTTCTTAGAGGTCATTAAACTTAACTAAAATTTAAAAATAGCATGATTTTATTTTTCATTTCAAGTATTGCCAAAAGCAAAATATAAATCTCTCCATAAAAATAATCAGATTTTTACATCAGAAATACTATACATGTTACACCAAAATATTGTAACAAAAAAAGATCCAATGGCACCAACTAAGTATGTGCAATTTGAATACCATATAAATATCTATACGTTATGGTTTTCATTAATTTTTAATTTGTTTAATTACAACACTTAAAAGTAGGCATACAATTTAGTTCTTTCTGGTTTAACATAATTCTTGAGTTCTTTTTTAACACATTAATTATGCTTATTATGCTAACACTAATACCGAGTAACTGTAAATATAAATTCGCTATGAAATTCAAAAACATAAAGCGAATAAACACAATAGCAGTAAATATAGCCACTGTGGATTATATTTTCTATAGCATATAAGTTATCCTTATATTTACCTTATTTATTTTTCCTTTCCAAATGATATTTATCATGCTCTAGCAACAATTTCCAGAATAAGGAAGTAAATGAATGAATAAAATAATAGTATAACTACTACTAATAATGAATAAAAAAATACAGAATATGAATAAGAGATCATAAAGTACTCACTGGACGGAAAACATCAATGGAATCATCATCACTGTCAATGCAGGGTACAGAGTCAATTGTAACAGAACTTGAGTCAGGAAGACAGCTATATGAAGTGTTCATTGGCAAATTACCATTGAATCCATTACATACTATGAAGGATACAGAATCACGACAAGAACTAATGGCACGGTTAGCCTCTTCTAAGCTCACACCAAGAAATGATATATTACAAACCTAAAATAGTAACAGTACATTATGCAGTAAAATTCATTTAAGTTTATTTGTTACTTGATACCAAAAACGAATTTCCAAATGATTTTACCTCAATAACTCTCATTCCCACTTTCAGTCTCCCATCTTTATCAGCAGCTGAGGTAGGCAAAATCTAAATTTTAAAAAAGTTTCATCAATGTGCATATAAGCCAATCCATACATGTAAGGGGAAAAGAAATCTCAGATAAAGCATGATGAACCACACATTTACGAAGTTTTATAAGCTAATAAAAGTTACAAAAGCATTTAAATTATTTTATAAAGCATTTAAATATTTTCAATAAAAATTATAACTATCCTGATTCAGCATAATAGTAAGAATTTAACTAAAATAATACTTTGTGTTTTTGAAATGCCAAGTTCAAATACTAAACAGGTTATAGGATAAATAGTTATGTAACTTAATTTATGAAATATTTTTATACAGCAACAGTATAAGAAGCTTGGTAAATAAAGTCTTTAAAGATAATGAAGGATAATCTTAAAAGGCAGAAGAGGAGAGATTGAGTGAAGAAAATTAAATTTGGCATAAAATAATATGTATTCCACAACAGATTCAAAAACCATATCCAAGGTCACCCTATCCAAACAAAATTAAGCTATATAATATAGACACTGTTTAATTAAATATTTAAAAAAAAATAATTTATCAACCAGTTCAGTGGGAGGGGCAAGAATAAAGATCGAGTTCCTTCTTCATTATTTGAAATAATGTTTATAGAACACTATTTCTCAGAAATTTGTTCACCTACTTCAAGGAAAACAGAGAGAGGAGAAAAATAAATAGATATATCATTTATCACAAAATGCATCAAAGAAAAATGTTGATAATTATAACAATCATCAATAACTTTATAATTCAGAATGTACTAAATAAATATATAAAGAAAACAATTTTACTTTTGTAATAAAAATTCCTTCATCATAGTAGTCAAAAGGATTGGCATGTGTTCCATCAATGCCTCCTCCAATCACGATACCCAATGACTCATTTTCAGATAGAGTCAAAGCAAATTCCTAAAAGAAAGCAAAATATTTTCCTTAAATTAACTATACAAGCTGCATTCAAAATATGATTAATGAAAATAATGTTAAAAAACAAGCTCCCCAGAGCACTTTTAAGATAAAGGTTATAGATCTATTATTTTATTCAATTTGCACTTTGATTTATTAAAAAAAAAAAAATTTGACTTTGAGTGCATGTTTTGAAAAAATAATGTGGATCATTATAATACTTTTAAGAGCTAATGCTTTGCTTTCTTCTCTCTAATCGAGGATTTGTTAGTTGTACTTCATTTTTTTTTTAATATCAAACAGTGACAGGTAATTTATTTGCTTTGAACAATCAAATAATTCTGTACATGCTCTTTTTTCAAATTCAAATTCTTCAAGTTCTGTCATATATTTTACTTAGAAATTATTACCGATAAAACTGTACTTCCAATAGTATATAATTATTTTTACCTGCCAACCATCCGGAAGAGGATCATGTTGAATGGTTAATTTTACTTCATCTCCTGCAGCACATAAAGCTGTCACTGCTTCAGAATGTGTAGAATTACTTAAATCAATATTATTAACCTGGAAAAAGGATCAAAAGTATATAGTCTTCATATTGCATACTCCAGAAATTTAGGTGTGGAATCTTCAAGCATGCAAATGTCATGCTTTTCAGCTATTATTAAAAACTATTTTTAGTTCTAAAAACAGCCACAGTGATAATTAAATTCACATATAAATACTATTTTATAACAAAGAAAAATTAAACACACAACACTGCTGGCTGGACAACAAATATAACATTTTAAAATAAATTCATAGTTAGGATATAGCTAATTTTTTTCTTGTATGGATCAATACTTTCAGATCAAGGTGTTTAAAAAACTGACAATGATATTCCATAATCATTGCAATGGAGGAAATCTAGTTAAAAAGGGCCCAAGCGAAAGGAAAGAATTTGCACGAACTAAGAAATAAATATTCAACTTGATTACCAAAATTAACACAAATTGATTACATATATCATTCATTCTACAGGTTAAGCATAATTTTAACTAATCTACAAATGAGTAACAATTATCTTTATATATACACCTGTTCAAAAAAACAATTCTACTTACTTTTTACTCCAGTTTAAAACACAAATATAAGGAAAAATTTCCTTGCTCTCAGAAAACAATATTTATTGCAAAGTGAAGCAAAATAACAATTTGTATTATTTTATATATAATCTAAAACAAACATAAAAATTAATAGACTTTATTGATGCAAATTTTCAGTTGAATCTACCACAAACCATAGTTTAAGTTCTAGAATTAAAAGATTTCCTTGTTGCATCTTTGCACATTGAAACTAATCTAAGTGTAGCTACATGCACAAGCAGAGCAAGGCTTATTTGCTAGAAATACTGTGAGATCCAAGTACTAATATTTTATTCAAAATATTTCACATTGGAAACTGCATAAATACTATTAAAAAAAATACTAACTTTGAGAATACGATCTCCAACTCTGATTTTCTTAGTTTTTGCTGCAGTACCATTGCGTGTAACCTATAATTAGTAATGCAATTACAAACGGTATTTATTACTTATGAATAAAATTCATAAAAAACACACTCTGAAACTCTACACATCAAAACTTCAGCTATAAGTAATAAAAAAATTGACTCTACACTTATTATCACAAGAGCATTTTAGAAATATTTTTAAAAAACATTTAAAAATATTAAAACACAACCAATATGTTGAATACATGAAATTCACAGCTTCGTTACCAACAAATCATTCAAATGTTTGTGTTATAATCTTTTAGAATATTTTTTCTAATATTTAAATCAGTTCACATTTGTATATATATCATAGGCTAGCTGAAAAATCATCCAGCATTTTCCAATCAGTATAATACTTTTTAATCTTGTTGCAATAAGCCCATACAGTGATATTCACAATCAGACAGGAGTGGTTTTGAAAAAATATGCTATGATCTTGGATGGATGACAGTCAGTGGCGAATCCAAGATTTGGGTTGGGGGGAGGCTGAGGTCATAAACATTTTGTATTGCAGTGACGAATGTCAAACCTCAATGGCTTATGTAAACCAAAACACTTTAACTTTACAGTCCTTACTCACATGTCAATAAGAATCATAAAAAACAATACAATACTTTCGATAATTTAATAAAATATACAATGAAATAACTAGCCAAAAAATGTCTTCGACCGCGTCAACGCTACAAGTGGAATGACTAGAAAAGTAGGAAAATTTTCGAACCTGTCAAGCCAGAAAGCAATATTATCACGTTTTTATTATTTTTTAAATAAGAGAAATTAAGAAACAGTTATAGTGATTTTAAATAAAATCAAGAATTCTGACTTAGCTATGGGGGGGGGGGCTGCAATCCGATATCCACCCCACCCCCCTGGATTCACCACTGATGACAGTGGAATCCTAAAAGGTGCTGTTTTGGTGAATGGAAAAACCTCCTTGGAATACAAGAGGTAAAGACAGATGAGTTTGACAGGGGTAGTGAAATCCTAATCAGACTAAGTGACAAAAGCTTGTCAGGAAAAGGTTAATAACCAGTACTTGTCAATAGTACCTTATTTTTAAAACGATTAATCTGCATAAATAAAAAATAATAAATCTGTTTAAATATAATTCATGTTAATTTCATGAAAAATTATTTCTTTCTGTTAATCCTTGAGAAATAAATATCTATATAACTTGCACCCATTTTTCATACTCCATTAATATGAAAATAGAAATTAAATTATTCTGGATATTCTTAAGTGAAAATAATTAGTGGTTTGGAGGAAGCCTTAAATAGATTAAAAATCAAAAATAAGGTAAGAAAGGGTACTTTTTGTCAGATATATATGGAAAGTTTTAAAGCAAGAATGTGAATGCACAAAATAAATTAATAGAATAAAAACCAAGATCCTCTCACCCTTGAAACATAGATTCCTGGTCTGCCATTCCCAAAAGGGAAACAGGTTTGATCACAGCCTCCCATAATGCTTAAACCCAGAGAACCATTCAATCTAGCAACTGTCACTTCCTAAAAATAAAACAATTAACATAATTCTGGCACATGGTCTACATGAATGACATGAAAATACAATTCCTTATCATGAAAATCGTTTCTTATGTCTCACACTGTATTGATGTCTACAATTTTATGGATGACAATACATATTGAAAAGTTTTTTTCACCACACATTTCATTTATGTGTAACTATACTCTGTAGTCCAGTAAAATTAGCATTTTTCTTCGGAAAAATTTTAACCTAAGGTTTTTCTTCACAGAAACCTTCTTTATGCCATTCTAAATGATATCTCAAAAGTCCCCAACATTCTGTTGTACACTTCCTATATTTTTAAGGGGGCAATGGGTAGAAGACTGTGTCGTCGAAATCTGGTCATTTTCTTTGGAAAAATTCTCAAACCAGGCTTTTTTTATGCAGAGAGCTTTTTTTATATCTCATTTCAAATAATATCTGAAAACTTCTTGACATTCTGCAGTGCACTTCTCATTTTTCTTTTTTGGGGGGAGGAAGTGGGGGGGGGAAGAAGAATGTATCTAATTGATATGAAGAGTATTTTGCAAGTCACAAGGGTTTTTTGGTTGAATAAAAACATACAAAGGTACACTTTTTCGTATTGTATTTATTATAGGTTAATAAAAAAAATTATTTAACAAATATAAAAAAATGTATATAGATATAGAGGTAAAGACTGATAAATAATTGTATCAGGTCTATCTCATTTGTCACATCTATTTCTTCGGTTCCCAACTATTCTACTGGTGCGGCGTTTAAACAGGATTGTCCGTGACAATTTGCACAAGAAATAGGGCAGTGGAACTCAAACTTTCGATATTCACACACATTTCCGCAAACTTTATAACAAGAACAGAAAATCATGTTTAAAAGAGAACCTGGAGCAGGTGGCTGCATGTTCGAATGTGAACTAAAAAATTACCAGTCATATTTCTAACCCTATTCCTCGGTATTAAGTTTATTTCCAAGCCATGTTTGTACATGGAAATCCCAAAATAAATGTTGTGCTGCTCTTGAAGTAAGTGGTAGAGTATTTAAATTGACCACTTTATTTTTTGGCATTGCTTTGGTAAAGTATCAATAGTAGTAATCATTCAATGAAGTTTCATTTCTTAGATGCACATTTTTTCCATCGTAATTGCTCCAATGTTCAGTGCATTGAAGCAGTTTATTTTTTCCACATTGCCTGTAAGCCCATTTGCTAGAAACAAGATCTCACAATCCTTTTCCAATTGGAAAAGGATTGTGAGAGCAAAACCACTTTTATAATTTCTTGTCGTCTTCTTGATCCAGTTTGACTTGAGATTCCCGTGCATCCACATGTTGTTCTCCACTTACAAAGGAAACGCCACAAAAGTTTTCAAGTCCTTCAGAAATATATTGCACTTTTAACAAACCAACAACGAACATAGGTAAAATAATCTCTTTTGTACTCCTGTGCACAAAGCCTCCTTGCATCTTTGAAGATTTCATGAGCGACTGTTCTATTACCATATCACTTGAGATTCCACTAAAAAAATTTTTTGATCGCTTAACAGTAAAGAAATCAGCAGTAAATTTTTTAAAGGTGTCTGCATCCATTGTGTTTCCCAAATTTTCCATATCTTGTACAAACAACTGGTCACTTTTGACGTACAAGATGTCCTGTGACATGGGAATATGGAATTATCCTCTATATTGCAGACAAATATGCTGTTCATTCCCCCATTCTCTCTGTTTTAATAAACCCCTTGAGGATTAACACCATGTCCAAAAACTGGACCCATAATTTTGAAGTTGGATCTCTCTTTTAATTGAAAACATTTATTTTCAGTGTTGAAAATGAAAGAGTTTCTTCATTCAAGTTATTAGGGTAAGCGTCCACGAATTGTTGTTCCTCACTAGACAGATTAATTTCACTGAAAATTATTTTAGACAGAGCTATTAGCAGAAGTGTATAGCCTCTGACAGCTCAAGAGTAAGTATGGCCTGTCAACATGAAAAATGAGAAGCGTAAATATTACTCAATAATGCTTTCAGGCCATTACCCCAGCCATAATGAAGTCAATTGATCCAAGAAAGGACATGCACATATGAAAACCTCCTAGACTCGCCACTATTTTGGAGGCCCCATTGTTTTCAGCGGATGAAGCAATGATTTAATTTGCTTTGATGTAAAGGAGTTGATCAAATGATATAACACAAGTAGCGTGACCATATTTGAGACAATCTTCAAGAACATATAACAACATAGTTTAAATGGTATTGAACATTTACAGGACTGTTTATGAAAGGTAAGTACAAGACGCACAATTCACAGTGCTCTTCATGTTGTGTCAACAGCTCCATGAATCCACTCCATCTAAGAAATTGCAGTACTTCCTTATATTTAGCATAAATCCACATAACATCTGAATTCTGTTGACTGGAGATAATTTGTTGGGCTACAATTATGTTGTTCCACAATAATCCTTTCTCAATCC
This sequence comes from Araneus ventricosus, assembly GCA_013235015.1. Taxonomy (NCBI): domain Eukaryota; kingdom Metazoa; phylum Arthropoda; class Arachnida; order Araneae; family Araneidae; genus Araneus; species Araneus ventricosus. The sequence continues at coordinate 300,485 of BGPR01000949.1, forward strand.
TTAAACACCCCGATTATCACAATTTTGATTGGTATTTGTATATTTTTGATTAGCTCTAAGGCATTTGGTATCTCTTTCAGCCTTGGCACAGTTTTGTGCCAAGGCTGAATCATTTACTTTATCATGTGGAGCAACAATTCTGATTATTCCCAATGAACAGTTGTTGAAACATTATGACAAACGAGATAGAACTGATGTAATTTATCAGTCTTTACTTCTATATCTGTCAATATATTAGTTTTATTAATAATAAATACAAAATGAAAAAGTGTATCTTTGTGTATTTTTCTTCAACAAAAAACCCTTTTGACTTGCAAAATGCTCATCACATGAATGAATTCCCTTTATTTAATTTTCAGCGTTAAAAATACATATGAAACGATACTCCACTTGCAAAATTGTTAAGATACAATTTTCTCCCCCCCCCCCTCCAAAGAAAAATGAGAAGCGCACTACAGAATGTCAAGAACATTTCGTATATTATTTAAAATGAGATAAAAAAAGGTTTTTACGTAAAAAAAGAGCCTGGTTTGAAAGTTTTTCTGAAGAATATGACCAAATTTCGACGACAGTTTCCCAAAAATATGGGATGCGTACAGCAGAATGTCGAGGACCTTTGAGATATCATTTAGAATGACATAAAGAAGCTTTCTGTGAAGAAAAACCTTGGGTAAAAATTTTTCCGAAGAAACACCCATTTTTTGGCTCAAGTTACTGGACTACTGGTGCATTATCAAGAAATAGAAAAAAATTGAAGAGAAAATTTTATTCACTAAAAATCAGTGGATTTTTCAATCAACTCAGATAAAATTTGTGCAAAATTATTAATAATAAATTTTGTACAAATTTATATAAAAAACATAAAAATTACATAAGAAATTAAAATAATATTTAACAAAACATATTTACATTATTACATATTTCATTAAAAATCTAATAATGGATAATGGTGAGAAAAATAAAAGTTTATTTTTTTATAATATTTAATACAAAAATTATCTTAGTTTTTGATTAATGGTGTACATCTTCACAGCACATTAAGAGTAATTTGTATATACAGGGTGTTGCCGAATTCAACTGCCAAATTCAGAGGGGTGATAGTAGGTGCCAAGAGGATGAAAAATTACCATAGAACATAGGTCACAAACGACATTTAGTAGGTGAAAATCACAAAAATACAGGGTGTCCAAGAATTGGTGGAAACTGTTCAAAAATCAATAAAAAAACTAATGATGTTTCAACTATGAATTTTTAAAAAAAGGAAAGCATATTTTTAAACATTTCTTGCTGATCAGTAGCATACCGATAGCAGAAGACCGTCAGCAGAAGCCAATCTGTGTCTACTGGTGGCCTTTTTAGTTTTTCTTGAATATCTCGAAAACTCTTCAGTTTTCACACTACATGTGAATTAACAAATTAAAGAGCGTAAAATTCCCTACAATTTCATGCTTTTATTTTTCTTCCAGTTTTAATATTTTTGCAGATAATGGCTTTGAACTAATTTTTTGATTTTCAGTAATTTATGACCCCCTGGACCATCAAAACAGAGTGTAACCTATCTTTAAAAAATGTTCAAAAATGCGCTTTCATTTTTTTTTTTAATTCATAGTTGAAACATTATTAGTTTTTAATTAATTTTTGAACAGTGTCCCACAGACACCCTGTATTTTTGTGATTTTCACCGACTAAACATTGTTTGCGACCCTATGTTCTACAGTAATTTTTCATTCTCTTGATGCATACTATCACCCCTCTGAATTTGTCGGTCGAATTCGGCAACACCCTGTATATGTTACACCCTGTATATGTTACGAACATGAAAAGTCGCTTCCCAGCAATGTTAGTCTTATGGTTGGGAAGAGTTTTACAGGGGTAAGTATGGAATGACCGGCAGCATCCATCACTGGACCCCTGACTTGGCAACGAAATGTGGGACCTCAAAAATGCTGGAATTTTCTCAATATCTCCATTAGGGGCCGAGATCTGGATTTATCCAGATGATTCCATGTGACATCGGGGCCTGTCTATAAAAAGCCTATGCTCGGATCAAAGAGTGTGTGTTGCTCGACTCTGGAGTTTTATCCGCTGTGAAAGCTCTGATAGATGCCGAGTAGTATTGAAAGTGCTGTTGCTGTTCTTATTAGTGAATTGCTATCTATTTATGTTGCTAATCTGTGCAAGAGCCGTTTTTCCTGTTACAAATGCTTTGTGCTTTCTGGAATATTCGAGAATAAAGCATCTTTCTCCATTCTCCTGCTTCTGGAACCGTTTTCACCATACACACACAAGACTATTTTCATAACAATATATATATATATATTTGGGACTAGTTGACATCCTCTTAATTTTAAATTTACCCCAGATTTTCTGTGGAATTTATATACAATTACACAATTTGATAAAGACCTGTTAGAATTTGTTCTTAAATAAAATTTGCTTTAAATCTGAAATGTCATTGTTTGTTAAAAATAATTACTTGTTTACAACTAATTGTAAATTAATTTATTTCTATTATAAAGCACTATTCATGTTTAGAAATATTTGCATAGCTAACATTTATTCAAAACTTAATGCAGGAGTAAATCTGCTTGGAGTAAATTTTGGTGATTTCTAATCAAGTACAAGATTATTTTTCATAAAAGGAAAGTCTACAAAATTTGAACAGCACATCAACAACTCCATATATTCACAAAATTATAGTTCTTATTGGAAAATTCTGGCAATAACCCAGCTTCCAATAATGGAATTATTTGGTGGTCATAGTGTGAAGCACAGAATTATGTGTTTTGACCTAGGGCATAGAAATTCATAAATACACCCCTGAAACTAATAGTTTTAATTTTATTAGAATACTATCATATTAGGGATATCTGGGACATTTATTAACATTTTAAACGTATTCATGAAGATTTTTAAAAAGTAAGAAGAGAAAAAAAAAATCTAAACCTAAAAAGCAATAGTACAATAAAATTCCATAACAAACCTCACAAATAGACCCATTAGACAATTGAGAATTATTTGTGATTCTGGTCAGAGTTGTTTCACTATATGAAGATCTTGTAAGAACTTCATTAGCACTTCCAGGGGCTTTAGTAGGAGGAGGCAAATCAGGCGACAAAGGTATATAAGGTCTTGGATTTTGTATTGTTACTTTTACTATGGGGCTTTCATATTTTTCTTTGGAATCATATGAGGCAGACTGCACCAAAGCATTCAATGCTGATGACTGAACAACATCAGGGGTATTTTTACATGATGCACGAGAAAGACTCATTGGAGTTGATGTCATATCAGGTTCAAAAGTAGGTAATTTGCTTTGATGATGAAAGATATTTGGTAAAGTGACAGCAGTTTGTTGAGAAGTTGGTGGTTGAAATTCATTTCTTTTAACCTGTAGCGTATCATTTAAAGGCCTATAGCTAATTCTTGAATTATAATTGGTAGCTGCAGCTGAACTATAAGACCTTAATTCTGCATTTGAAGGTAATTCTGAATTTCTTGCAACATTTTCTGATTTAGGAGAAATTGTTACTTGCTGTCCTTGAACAATTAATTGAGGGACAGAGCTTGATACTGAATCTTGTTTCTAAATAAATAGAAAAAAATATCAATAAGTATATGAAATTACACAGTAAAAAAATATACAAGGTAATTCTCAAAATCACAACTGCTTTCTAAATTGAAATCAAGCATTGTATAAGCATTAAAAGCAAAAATAAGTTTTTCCAAAATTTCAAAAATTAGAATGCATAAGGAGGTGGAGGATATTGAAAAGAATTTCATGATACACATCCCAAGAATTACTCTTCAGTACAGTTTCCACAAAAGTTATCATTTTCTTATAAATTATTTTTAAGCATGAAATATAATATTCCCTTTTCAGTAAGTCTTGTCTCCATTTAAATTCAAAAAAATATTTGCAAGTAACAAAGAGTAATCTCTAAAAAAAATTTCAAAACCACCTTCTTGAGACTTATATTGATAGATTGCATTTATATATAAAAATAAACCATCATGCAAAAATGCACTTTATTTGGCTTTGGTTTTCGTGAAACAGCATCTCTCGACTATTAGCTCTCTGTTTATCATCAAGACATGCAAACCACACTAGAGTACCCTTAAGTTTAAAAAGAATTGTTTGGTTTCAGTAAAATTATGAAAATAAAGATACATATAAAGAAAAATGGCGAGATAAAAAGAGGTAACATGCAGATACTAAAATGAACAGTTTTAGTTGTATTTAAGCTAACATAAATTGCAGTTTATGGTGAATTTTGAATTTTATATATACAAACACTAGATTATATAGATTTATATGGCCAATATTCAATTGCCCCCTCTCATGTTGGGAGTGTCTTGTCATATTGCTAATAGCATAACCGAGTCCTAGTGACCCTGCATTGTACATGCACTGACTGGGGAACGCTGTTCATTTGACGGGTTTTCTGCACAAAGAGAGGATTGCCCTATTGACTAATCTTGTCATGAAAGACATTTAATGAATGTGGGATATACTTAGTACCTGCTTGAAAATTGCCTCCTATAGACTAGAATGTGATCGATTCTAAAAATTTTTAAATGTATTTTGGGTTTTAATGTGTTGAAGGGATGCGAGTTTGAGTGCTGTTTGTTATTGTATATATTCAGATAAAGGGATTATATTTGTTTGGCAACGGTTGAGATGAATTGATGTTGCTTTTCTGTGCTTGGTGTGTTTGATTTTAGTTCTGGTATTTACATTATATTTATTAAAGGTTAAATTGTACATCTAGTATTGTCAGAAGTGATGGAAGGTTGTGTGCAAGAATGAGCAAAATTGTGGTTATGGGTTTCACTAGTCAGATGTTTTATGTTGTTTTTTGTATAAAATATATTTTTCTTATTGATTTTCTATGTTTTTATATTTTTCCTGAGCATTTATAATATGAAACTTAGGGGAATCTAGATGTAAATAATTTCCACCTATGTTTCGAAGTGTTGTATATAATTTTTAAAATGTAGTGTTGCTACTTTTGGGGAATGTTTTTATTTTTAATTTATTTTTGCTCGTTCCACAGACACTCAGGCATTGGTTGATCATTTTTAAAAAATTTACATGTGTTTTAAAGGTAGAGACATTTTTTTTTAAAGATTGATATGTGCATTTAAGAAGGAACATTTTGTTTGATCATTTTTTTATTGATGTGTGTTTTAAAGTGCGAATATATTTGATTAACTAGTTTTAAAGAATGAACGTTTATTTTTAAGGAAGCAGCATTCTTTTGTTTTAAAGAATGAACATTTATTTTTAATGAAGCAGTTTTCTTTTAATTAATGTGTGTTTAAAGAAAGTATTTTGTGTTCTGTTATGTGTTTTAAGTAAGGATTTAGTTGGGTTTAAATTGAATTGACTTTCTTGGCAAATTAAAAGTTTTATTCATATGTGTTTTAAATATTTATGTGTTTAGGATGGGTTTTTAATTATTGCTTACTTTAATTAGGGCTTTTAAAGTTTTTTTGGGGGCTTTTTTAGGGTTTTTCTTGATTTAGTTTGCTCTCTTTTCCTTCAAGGCAAGACGAGCGTGGAGGAGATCGCCGTTTGCGAGGCTGACCTGTTGTTCCATTTCCGGCGTCCCTTTGGGACAAGATGGCGAATTTTTCGGAGTGGGTGTCAAGCTGATAGGGATGCCGTCCTTTTCGGACTTTTGACCAATGGGAAACAGGGGTCTTACGTCACTGCGACGTGTTTTTCGGCAACAGTATTTTAGGGGGTGTGCGAGGCACGAATCTCTCTCTTCTCTGCTGGTCTTGTCTCTGCCGTTGGTGGCCCTGCCACCTGACCCCGCGAAGGTGTCAGGGGGCATCGGTTTCGTCACTGCGGAAGAGGACCCCGTTAGATGCATCCCACGCCGAAGCGTGATTTCGAGAGCATGGAAGTGAATTTTTGAAATCGATTTCAATCGTAAGATTGCAGACTTATAGGGAGAAATCCCATGGAGTATAAATTGATGAGTAATCCGTTCTACCATTTGTTGCTTGTATTTTTGGGACTAATCTTTTTACTGATGAATCATCAGACCAAAACCCCGTTAGATGCATCCCACGCCAAAGCGTGATTTCAAGAGCATGGAAGTGAATTTTTTTTTAAAGTCTGAAGCCATGGTGTGAGCCCGTTTATCACCGGAGTGTGCGAAAGACTGATGAGGAGTGTTCCTACGTCGTCCGATGGCATGGCCTGATCCCCGGAAGGCGCATTAATTCAGCTTGGAGAGAACCACCTTGTCTTGGATCCGTAGTGTAACCCCGAGAACCCCAGAAGGAGCATTGAATCGATGTGTGGAGACCAGGGACAGGACAGCGGACCCCAGGATGAGTACCCACGTTTTTCTCTTGCTTTTTTATTCCTTTTATGTCCGGCGTCATGGCAAATTGAAGGAACTTGGGGAAGGCGATAAAAGCAATTTTCTTCTGGGTGCAACGAAAGGACATTCATTGGGAGCTAAAAGCAATAAATTGAAATGGTGTCATTTTTCTTTTAGTCTAGATATTGTGTCATTGAACGTTTGTTTTATTCATTTTGTTTTTTAGTGTGTCATGCTATGTAACTGAGGAGATAATCTTGTCCCGTATTTGCTATGCTGTATTTTATATTTATCAGAATGTCGTATATGAGTTCAATCTCATTGTGTGGTCAGAAAGATAAATTTCCTTTAAAACTTGTTTTGTATCTAATCTGAGGTCAGTTTGGGGCATGATTCACAGATTGAAATTGTAAGGGCTTGGTTATTTTCCCGCAGTTTCAAGGGTAGATGCTTATAATGCTCAATTATGTGTAATGCAAAAGTTTAGTTTAATGTTGCTGTAAATTTAATATTCATAACATAGATCGTAATTTGTGAATGCTAGCTCTGTTTTATGACAGGTTGTTAAAAGAAAAGGATTTCATGAGTAAAAGAGCGTCTCACGCCCCAAGTGGATTTTTCTTGTTAATTTGTAAATTATTTGCGGAATGGGCGCCCTCCAATTTCATCATAACTCATGAATTCACTTTTAAACTTGTGCTATTTCTAAACTTGTTAAATGTATAATCATATTAATATTAAGATGCTTAATAAACGTTATATTATTCTAAAATTACTTACTGTATTCCTATTTTTTCACATATGGGACACATCCATAAAGTGATCTGAGGGTTTGGTTAAAATTTTGTTCCTTTGGGTTATTGCATAACTATATACACAACGCAATTCACCATCATTATATTGTGTGATAACCTCTTAGCAAATTGATCTCCCTTAATTTTAATATTTTGGCTGTAGGATCTCCTTGATTATATTGCTTGGAACACCGTAACTTAATATGATTGGTGTTATGAATTGAAATCTCTATGTAATCTGCTTATTTTTCTGAATGTAATATTACAATGCAAAAAGCTAGAGTAACTTCATGACATAAAAATGCTGCCGTAACAACTTCACGACAAAAAGATTTTAATGGATCTGCATGGGCTCTGCAGTGAGGAGGATGGGTGCCTTACAGGTCCAAGGTTTTGCACTTAGTGCGTTGGGCGTCCAGGTCCTCCTGGTGTTGGTGGTTCTCGTCCCCTCCAAACTGCTTCGTTATCTTACACCCAAATGAGTAGGCAGGGTCAGGGTGGGCTATATATGCACCATATAGCAAGAAGACATTTGATCCATGCCAGATTTAACATGCACCAGGCCCACAAACACGGCAGTTCTTCAGTGGAATCAGGTATTGAATCTGGAACCCTCCGGCTCCAAAGCCAAGTCCTTGCCACCGACTTTACTCGACAGGAATAATAGCATAAATATATTACTAAGACATATGTAAATCTTTTTCACATGTAATCTTTCATTATTTGAAATTGATATTATTTTGGGGTGAATTATTCTTGTACTAAGACAAAGTAAAAAATGAAAAGTTATAATAAAATTGTCCACTACAGATAAAAAATATATCTTTGATCGAATGCTAGAAAAAAATTGATTTGCATCAATTACGCTTTTAAATATAAACTAACCTGTTTTGGAATGTTTGGTCTTTCTCTCAGTATAGTGAACTTAATTGTATTGCCTGCATTTCGCAATATTTGGACAGCACTGTGATGGTCTACATCCAGCATAGGAATGTCATTAACCTAAAACAATCCTTATGAATGTTTACTTCAATCAAGAAAACAAATAAAATAATCTTCATTCCCAATAACTAATTTATATAAAAATTACAAACGTACATTACAACACAGCAATGTGATTTACCTTTAAAATTTTATCCTCAATTCTTAAGCCTCCTTTATCTGAAGGTCCGCCTTTTGTTACTTTAGACACGAATATGCCCTGAAATAATAGAAAGATTGTTAAACAACAGAGCATGCATTGACACAGAATGATCTGTTTCATAATAACAAACATTTTTATGGCCTTGAAACGTTTGCAAACGCACAAAATGGTAGAGGAAGAAAGGAAAAAAGGATCAGACTCCAGAGATATATTACTTCTCAAACTTATTTCTAAGACAATGCGGGTAAAAATTGTTAGAATATCAATATATCAGTTCATAAAATTAAAAAAATACCAAAAATAGATTTTTAAAGATAAGCTATCTGTTTATTTATTTAAATACCAGTAAGATACAGAATATTGTAAAGTACCACAGAAGTATTACCTCATCATCCCCCTTATAAGGAGTAGATTCTTTTCCACCAGCAATGCTTAACCCCAGGCCACTTGGTTCTCGTTGCACATAAATGTTAAAAATGTCATATGCAAATGGTTGAACCACTAAAACATAATAGTTAAAAATCACATTAACAAAACTTGGCTTTTCTTAGCAATAGATTCAAAATAATCATATTATATTTGGAAAAATTTTCCAGACTCAAATGCTTACAATAAAAATTAATAAATTTCAACAAGTAATCAATAATTTTTAACAGATAAAATTTGTTTGCAATTAAAGACAAACTTAAAAAAAGGTAATATTTAAAATAATACATTCTAACAGATATCTATCAGCATTTACAATTTTTTCAACAATGCAAAATAAATGGATACATCATAAAAAGGGAGGAAATTCAAGACTTGTGGTAACCCAAACCAACAAAGTACAATGCACAACTTTCTTTAATTTTTTTTGAAATTCAACCAGCAACAATTCACAAAGTATTACAAAACAAGAGAATTAGAATGCTGGATTACTTTTGATTCCACCTACAATTTGAAGGATAAAATTCAACCTTTTAATCTTGAAAGGAATATCGACATAGTGTGTATAAAAATAATATCTATTTCAAAATACGAGGCGTGTCCGGAAAGTAAGTACCATTTCGGTCTACTGCCACCACAGCGCTAGTGTCGCAGTTCCGTGCATGTGCACACGTGTCTCTGGTTCATTGTCTGTCCACTGACACCATTGCAGCAGCATTGTGTGGTGTTTGCAGGTGTTAGTGAGCGTTCAAAATGTTTAAGACGATTGCCGATCCCACCGACTGCGAAGTGCGTTCTGTAATACAGTTTTTGAAAGCAAAGAATGAATTCCAGGTGAAATTCATCGTCAACTTGTAGAGATTTATGGTGAAAATGTGATGACTGATGGAATGATTAGAAAGTGGGTTTGACAATTCATTGATGGACACACCAATGTTCATGATTAAGCACAGAGTGGGCGACCTTCTGTTGTCAATGGTGGTTTGGTTGCAAAAGTGAATGAGAAAATTCGTGAAAACAGTCAACATAAGAATAACATAAGAATGCTTTGTGATGAGTTTCCACAAATTTCAAAAACTGTTTTGCATGAGATTGTCACAAATCTCTTAAATTATCGCAAATTGTGTTCCCGTTGGGTTCAAATGCTTGCAGATGTCCACAAAACGAAGGGACCTGGCAGTGCTTTGTCATTTCTTAACCGATACAGTGAAAAGGGCAAATGAATTCCTAAACAAAATTGTGACCGGTGATGAAACTTGGGTTTGTCATGTCACTCCAAAATCCAAACAATAGTTGATGAATTTCAACTGGCTTAATATTCTTTGCGTTCAAAAACTGTATTACAGAACGCACTTCACAGTAGGCGGAATCGGCAATCGTCTTAAACATTTTGAACGCTCACCAACACCTGTAAACAAAACACAATCCTGTTGTAATGGCGTCAGTGGACAGACAATGAACCAGAGACACGTGTACACATGCACGGAACTGCGACACTAGCGCTGTAGTGGCGATAGAACGAAACGGTACTTACTTTCCGGACATGCCTCATAATCACATTTATCTATGAAATCTAAGAAATATTAATTGCATCTGAAGTGTAAGAAATGCTAATATACCAATCTTAGAAACTTACAAGTCTGAGTTTGGAACTCTGTTGGACCCTCAGATTCAAAAGAAGCACTTATTTTGCCACCAAAAAGACAATTGTCACTGGAATTTTCTTCCTAAAATAGTATAAACAAATATCAAGATAATTAAAAGAACAAAGATGGCAACTATGTAAAAAGTTTAATAAAAAATGCAAAGAGTTAAAGAAACAGATACTTGAAAATTATAGTTAGTATATTTATATTTAAATTAACAAAACAGAAAAACACAGACAATATGAAGAGTCAAACATCAACACCTTTTAAATTTTTATAATTGTTTTAGCATTTAGTTAGTAACTATCATGGGCTTTTAAAATCTTTCAAACCAAAAAAATATATTTAAACATTGAACTATACAAAGATAAAAGTATTTTTAAGATTTAATTATTCAAGTTATTTCTGGATGGAATAAAAGAAAAGGCAAGTAAAATGAAAAATTACACAGATAAATCTTGAACATAAAATACAAACCAGATCATCTAAGCTGTGGTCCGTGCTCTCGGCAGATTTCAACTTTTGAACTGCTTCTAACGAAGCAATGCCATTATGTTGTGAAGGAATCCCACAGTCATACTCAATTTTATCAGCAGTTGTATTAACTAAAAAAGACGCAGTGTGAAAATATAGATGTAAAGAATGCAAAAGATAAGGTTAAGACATGATTTTATTCTTCTTGACAGTAAATTATATTAATATACAATTCAGGACATATTCAGAATATTTTCCTTTATCCTTCCAGAATAACCACAAGAGGAAAAATAGCTCACATTTGCGACATAAATATTCAGAAACACACTATCAGTATGAACATTAGAAAAGTAATAAATAAACATGCTCAAGAAGCTAATGATTTGACATACTATTGAAAATTAATATTATTGATGATGAGTTCAAATATTTCAGAGGTTTTAAATTATTTACCTATGGAAGTGTATACACTGAAAAGAAAATTACTATATAAAATACTGCAAGGATACTAAAGTCAAACACTGGGATAATAACAGAAAACAGATTTTAACATTGGTTTAGGCAAAATTGGCAATGTATTATGTAATTTTTTTTTTCAAATACTTTTAAAGTTACACACATCTTTAAAATTAAATAATATTTTATTTAAATTTAACTAAGTACTTTTATTAGCATTAAAATTTTAAGTTAATAATTTAATACTATTAAATGCAGTAAGAAGGCAAGTCCAATTCAAAATTTTTCATATACAAGAGGAAAAAAATATAAAAACTTGGTTTCATCATGAGAAAAAATAAATGTTAAAGAATACAACGAGAAACAACAAATAAATACCTGGCGAAGCTGCGCTGGACACACCCGAGTCAACAACAGGGGATGCACATTGAAGTTGTGCCTTGTCTTCATATGATTTCCAAACATCAGGCTTTTGCCTTCGACCATTTTCAGTCTGAGAAATTAGAAAAAAGTTATAGTGATAAAAAATATATTTTTTTAAATATCAGCAATTTATTAATAAATATTAAATTTAATAGCAAACAGGTTAAGAAGAAACAGGAAATGGTTCTTTTATGCTACTTCCTAACTGCTACATTTGATCTCAATGGTATACTTAATTTAGTGGAGAAACCACAAAGAAACCAAGATAACCTATAGAAAAGCAAGAAAATTTTTGAAGACAAGATATAAAGGGTATATATAATTTTTCTTTCACTTACACTTTTGCCTCAAAAAAGCATTCAACCTAAAATAAAGGGTCACTATCTTTCCAGTAACTTTGTAGAAGCTGTTTTTTCCCTCTTCTTTTTCTTAAAAACCCAGCTTAGAATATTGAGTACTTAAGATACAAATGATAAAATAATCATTTATTAAATTTGCATTATTTTCTTGGAATTTAATAAGTTTTTCATTGCTTTAGTGAAATCGGTCATTTTCTTCCTACTAAACTGCAATTTTTTTGTAAAGATTTGTAAATATTTGGAACAAAAGCTAAAACTTGAAATATTATGAAATTTCAATAGCAAACAATATCATTTTGATCACTAATGAAAAAACAAGATTTTAATATCAATAACTGTATTTTTTACATCTTTTTATTTAATCAGACCATGGTTATCCTTCTTTGCCATGCTTTTGATGTGTTATGACAAGAAAAATACACCTACAAAGCAAGTTTTCAAGCATGTTTTATGTACATCTCCATACTAAGGTTTCATAAACAAAGGGTTGCAAAAGTCTGATATCAACTGCTTCTGACAAATTCCCACACGAGTAAGAAAATATAAAGAAGAGAATTATCTTAGTTTAAAACTTAATAATTAAATTTACAGATAACCACACAAAACTAAATTTATTTAACCTTTGGATAATACTTTATCTGTATTATTTCATTTCCCCATGTATTTTCGCTTTTCCTATCATATAGTGTTGAGAAAGAAAAAAATTGGCCAAAAGAGTTCTGTGAGGGAAAAGTTAAAAGAAGGCTTGCTATACACTAATGAAGTCTAAAAATCATCAAAAATTTGATTTAAAAGCTTTTTAAGTTATTAAAAGCTTTTAATAACTGCCAATCTTTTTTTACTCAAAATTAGTTATAATTCAAACATAAAATGATAATGGATTACAGCACCATTTAATCTTAAAAATGCATGAATTTTGCTGAAATGAAATAGGAACTTCTGAGATTCAAGATTTATATGTTAGTAAAGAAAATTATAATTAATCAGATTATTAATAATCAGTTAAAGCTAATTTCACAAACCATATCTTCATTTCTTAAAGCTTTATTTCTTGCAGGAAGCAACTTAATAACCTTGGACTTTAAATCTTTTGGATAAGGTGTTCCGTGGCGAACAAGCTCGGCCTTAAAAGAAAATAAAGTAACAAAACTTTAAGCAGAATTCATCTTTGAAATACAAATGTTAATCTTCCAAAAAATAAATAAATATCTCACATTTTTATCTAGTTCATCTTCACTTTCAACCTCAAAGTCAACACGTGGATTGTTGCAGTATGTCTTCTCATGATTATCAGTACAAGCTGCTACAAGTAAAAATATGTTTAAATAGAGATACTTTTATTTTGGAGGAAACATCCTTCATAACTGTTTGAAATATAGAAAATACCTGAGTAATCTGTAGTATATTCTTGCTGTTCTTGTTGAGGAAGCATGTAGCATGTGATAATTTCTCTTTGAGCCTTCCAATCATAATCTCTTTGAAATTTCAAAAGTGGTTGATGCTGAAAGATTTTATTAAATGTCACACACGGAAGAAAATGCTTTATCTTAAACTGTAGAAAAATCATTAAATAAAGACTTCAAGACAGTATCTATAGAGCTGAATATAAACTTAAAACATAGTTTCATATTCTTTAAACTAAATTTTAAAAAAACTTTTCAATTAAAAAAAATATTTGGAGAAACAATACAGAAATCAATTTTTAAGAAAATCTCCAAGTACTGCAGAAAAGTTATTTTCAGATATATAGTTCTGAAATAAAGAGCCAAAATAAAACAAAATCATGTCAAAATTATTTTACAAATAAATACTTCATATTTCACATAGTACAGTAAAAGCTTAACTAACCGGCATGCTCAGGAAACTCCAATTTCCGGATACCTAAAAAGTCCGGATAGTTCAGTGTGACGGGAAAAATGGGGGGATAGCCCTTTTTTTAGATTTTTTCGGCCAAATAATTTGTTTTTGTCATTTTGAAATGTGCATTAAATATAATTTTTAAGAATACTTCTGTATCTTCCATAACATTGTATTTACAAAACATATTATGAAGATTTTAATTTAACATTGATGATTTTAAAGAAATATGATCTGTAGCCGAATTTTTACCGTAAATATATAGTTTGTAAAAATATAAACATATAAAAATAGCCGACGAGACTGACAAATATTCTACTCAGCAAGCATAATAAAACTCTTTTAAGTGATCATAAACAAATCCCAGATTGAATATCAAAACTAATTATCTTTTAGAAGATCGCAAGGGTTATTTGCACGCCTCCAATTCTCCTGCACTTGATATTACGTAATCGGAATCAACATCTGCCAGTATTTGAAGCATAAATAAATAAAGGAAAAGAAAGAGACTTACCAATCTGGAAGTAACCCCCATGAGCTTTTTTTTTTTACCAATTCTGTCCCTTGACCTTTTTCTTTTTGGTTGTCGATTTCGTTTTTATGTCTTGTTTTTCAGCGAAAAGTGAGGACCTTTTATTTTTTGGTTCTCACTTTTGCTTTTGAACCCCCCCCCCATAAAGCAAGTCTGTGTACGTCACAGTACTGTATATTGCTTTTTTTCCCCTTCTATGCCCGTCCATGCAGAGCGAACTTTGCATTCCCAAAATAAATTGTCCGCAAGAATGAAACAGCATGCACGCACATGCTAAATTTTAGCGCGCAGATGTAAAATTTTTAGAAAAACTCATTTTATAATTTTTCTGATTAGTTGAGCTTTCCGGATATTTGAATGTCGGATAATCAAGAGTGTACTGTACTGAAAAAATATTAAAAATAAATTAAATGAAGTTTAACCACTTAAGAACATAACCCGAGTTAACTCGTCCTAAATACCATAGGATTCAAAATAAGTCTGTTCTTAAGTGGTTAAACAACATCAATGAATACAAATAGACCTTTCAAATAAAATAAAAAATATTCCCTTTATAAAATTAGCCATAAGGTCATATAAATAGTATATTTAGTACTACACATAGGCATGATGATGTTGAATTGAAATGCTTGATTAAAGTTACAGAACCTACCTGATTTTCAGACAACCAAAGAGCTTTCAAATTAAGAAACATTATGCTGGTAGGTAGATACTGAATCCTACAGGGAAAAAAAATTAAATTGAGGATTTATAAACAAAAGGCTACAAAAACAAAAAGAGCCAACCAATTAGAGGTATTACAACACTAAAAATTTCAAAGAAATTGAAATTATAATTTTTAAGCTTGAAAAATAATTCATGAAATAGTCTATGAAATTTGAGACTATAATTATTACTCCATCCGAAATAAACTGGAGGTGTCTGTAAGATGCCTGAATGCTTAACAATCTACCTTCATTTGATTAACTTCATTTATGGGTTTATGCTTGCTGTAGTAAAACACAATTTTTTAAATAAAATCTCATCTTTTGTGAAAATATATTTATGTCCATATATCAACACATAAAAAGCACTACCACAGCATCAAAATTTGTCTTATATATTGAAATATAAATTTTACAATGGAAAGGTTACAGACTGATAACTTCTCTATTAAGAACAATACTGATTCACTCACTTAAATTTTAGCCAGAAATTAAAATTAAATTTGAACAGCCTTAAGGCTGTTCAAATTCACTGTAAAAAGTAAATTATTCTTAAGGGTAGTTGTAACTGTTGTACATCAAATCTTCATTATTTTGGATATAGCACCATAATTGAAGAGCTAAGTGGATGAACATGTTAAGCAACATATTTGAAAAAATTGTGATAATTGGGAAAAAGAACATGTTGAAGTCTAGTTTAAATATACTAAATTCATTAAATCTGTTAAGTAAAAAAAAGTTTTCAGTGGATGAACATGTTAAGTGTATGGTCTCTTGCTGTTTCATAGTGGAAGAACATATTAATAGCCCATTGCAATTAGATAAAATAGGGGAAAAACTTTATAAGGTTTTTAATTTTGGTCAAACACTCCTTGGACCTCAAGGATATGAGAACCAAAAAGTTTCCACCCGTCAGGGGGGAGCTTCCTCCTTTAGGGAGAAAAAACTGAAGTGATGTGGGATGTTTGGTCAGTTTTTCCTAGATTTCTTCATCTCTACATATTCAATGTTAAAAATGGTATAGAGAAGTGTTGTAGAGCATAAAATTCTGCGTCGAATGAGTACCAACACTATATATTTTGTTGCAGTAGTACGATTACAAACTCTTATCAAAGTTGCAATGATTTTTCAATTTTCAAAAAAAAATTATTATTATTCTTATAAAAGACGACGCATACAAACAAAGATGCTGTCTAAATAAAGTTTGTATGTATAAGTATTTACTTTTGCAAACACATACATATGTCAGTGCAACAATAGCAGAGCGAGTGTGGTGTGGAAGTTAGGAGAGAGCGCACAAGTAGTCCATTGCAATTAGACCTAAAACAACAAATGGAGAAAAATTTGTCAAGTTTTGAAACTTTGGTCAAATACTCTTCTGATATCAAGGAAAAGGAAACGTAAAGTTTCCATCCCTGAGGTAGGAGCTTCCCACATAACGGGGGGGATGGGGGGAGGTTCCCCCTCAGGGATGGAAACTTTAAGGTTCACGTCTCCTTGATGTCAGAAGAGTATTTGACCAAAATTTCAAAACTTTATAAATTTTTCTCCTATTCATCGTTTTTTGGTCTAATTGCAATGGACTACTTGTACGCTCTCTCCTAACTTCCACACCACACTAGCGCTCTAGTATTGGCGCACCGACATATGTATACGCTTACAAAAGTGAATACTTATACATAAAACTTTATTTAGACAGAATCTTTGTATGTGTCGTCTATTGTAAGAATAATGATTTTTTTTTTTTTTAAATTGAAAAATCATTGCAACTTTGATAAGGAGTTTGTAATCGTACTACTGCAACAAAATATTTAGTCTTGGTACTCATTTGACGCAGAATTTTATGCTCTATAACTTTCATCTATACTATTTTTAACATTGAATGTGTAGGATTGAAGAAAATTAAGAAAAACTGACAAAACACAACACTTCAGTTTTCCCCCATAAGAGGGGAAGCTCCCCCTTGAGGGGGTGGAAACTTTTTGGTTCTCATATCCTTGAGGTCAAAGAAGTATTTGACCAAAGTTTCGAAGCTTTATAAATTTTTTCCCCTATTTGCCATTTTTCAGTCTAATTGCAATGGACTAAAAGAGGGTACTTCACATCTTCTTCCAGAGAAACCTATTAAACTTGAGTAAAGTAACATCTACTTCCATTGAAACCGAATAGTTTTCAGTGTGGTAAATAGTATTAACAAGATAGTATAGTATTGACAAGACAGTTCGAAAATAGAAATCGAATGCTTTTAAAAATAAGCCTTTGCAGTAATTCTTTACAACTTTTATATCTAGTCTTCATTGCGACTCATACAACATGGTAAACTGTATTGCATAACAAAGAATAGAGAAATTAATGGAAAGTTAAAGAACTATTTGAAACTCGTCAAATTTGTTTCAATAATGGTTTATTAATCATTGTTGATCAATGGTGTAGTCGCAAAATAAGAAGTATCGGGACACACTCAACACAGTACCAGAATGTTCTAAACCTGGTTAACAAAAATCGTTTTTTTTTTTAAGAACGTTTCCACATTTTTTTTATTAATTTATTGTAAAAAAAAAAAAGCAGTGTCTGGAACGGTGTTCCCTCTCCACTACACCCCGTATTGCTGATGTAATCAATTCTTATGAAGTTGAACCAGGAGACCAACATTTTTTTTTTATTTTAAAATTTTTTCAATGATCAATTATATTAGCTTGTTTAGCTCTTTAACAGCTAAAGAGCTGAGGTGTCTAGTTCACTTCTACATCTTCTAGAATTCAACAAAACTTTAAGGAGTAAAGATCATTTTATTATCTGGTCAGCCCAGAATAAGAACACAACCACATTTTTTTTATATGAATATCTCGTTCTTAAAGGATATTTTAAAGCAATTGAACATAGGTTTCCTGAGGTAGGACATTCATATCATGATAGTGATCGTGATTTCGGAAGAATTGAGAAAAATTTAAAGGGGAACACAAGACCATAATCCTTTCTGAACAATACTTCAAAATCATAATGCAAAGTGGCAGAAACCCTCATGTCACTGATATGATTCCTCACTTTCGAAAATCTCTAAGAACGCCATAATAAACTCCAGCTCACCAATAGAGAAAGGAATATCCTCAATGAAAAAGTTGCTTTCCGAGACATAATAGTAGAAGAATTCGGCTTGTACTTGAATAAGAATAGTTTTGATCCTTATACATCTTTTAAAGACTTGAGGAAGCAGATAAGGGGTGTAAAACAACTTGTCAAAATAGGGAATTTTGAGTTGAAAAGAACAACCAATACCAGAGCAAAGTTAACAGCTGAAAAGATTGAAAACATAAAATAACAGCTTCCTTTTATTAAAAAAAAGAATATAATTTTTTTTTATGAATCATTAAAGAAAGAGCATAAAAAAAGCAAAACATTAACACTTTTCAATGGGTTTGAAGTTTATTTTTATTGATTCTTAAACTTGTATATTATTTTGAGATCTTTTATTGCTGCTCCAAAATTCAATCTGCTTACTTTTCATTGTTCAACTCGTGCTGAAAGTATGTACAGTTTTATATTTATATTGTTGATTATTATGCCTATTTTATTATGCATTATTTTGTTGATTATCATGCCTATTATGGACAACTGATGCTAAAAGTAAATAGCAGAAAAGATTAAATACTTTGCAAATAAGATTCCTTTTCTTAAAAAAATATCATTAATTATCATTGTGAATCATTAAAAAATTCAAAAAAAAATTAAAACATTAACACTCTTATTTTTATTGTTTCCCCAAACATATTATTTTGTTATTTATTTACATATTATTTTGTAATGTTTTTGGGTGCTACTTCAACATCCAATTTGCTTAATTTTTTTTTTGTTCAACTTGTGATGAAAATATATAGAGTTTTATAGTTATACAATTTTGCCAATTCATCTATTTAATTATTTTATGTATTTAATCTACCACTATTATGCTAATGTAAAAAACATTCTTCCATGACTAAGCAAAAAAGTTTTTTGGCACATGAAATGGAAGAACATATTAAGTGCAAAAGATAATCAAATTTCTCTATGGTTAAAAAAGCTATAACCATGTCAATAAACATAAATAAATTTGAATGCTTTCTCATTGCTAAAACGCTAGAACAGCAAATATTGAGCAAATATATAAATAAATTGTAACCTCTAAGCTTTAAAGCTCATTTTCTCAAATTCACTTAATTGTCACTTGACATGTTCATCCACTCAGCTCTTCAATTACAAACTTATATTTTATATCAGACTCATGTTTTGTTAAATTACATTAATCCCATAATACATGGAAAAGCAATAAAATATATGCTAATGCAAAAAATACAAATAACAGTATTCATAATTTCTTGAACACAATAAAAAGCTTAACTCAATTGCCAAACTAAAGCATATACTTTGAGCCATACTAAAAGAATTTGGTTGGGAGAAAAAGTTATTTTATCTTTTGCAAACAATTCAGGTAGCAAGTGACGAAATATTATGCTTCCGTGTTTTAATTTATAAACATGGGGGGGGGGGGTGGTTTTCTTGCATTTCTCTCTTTTTTTGTCTTTTGATGTTTTATTTTGCAACATAAATTTTTATTAACATTTGGTTCGTCCTGAAGATTTCTTTTAAAGTTTATATTTTTAATCAACAATGCCAGGAAAATTCTGTACAGTAGAATTATTCATTGTAAAGATGTATTAGTTATTACAGTAGGACCCCAGTAATCCGGATGAATTCAGGAACATGGACATCCGGATTAGCGGGATTTCCAGATTGGCGAGGTTTTTAAAAAATAACGCAAAACACTTTTTTCAAAAATTGTATGTATAGGTACTATGGTATATCTGTATGGACTAACACTGTATGGTTAAATTGAATGGACTTGATACAGTATGAACATGATATGTACATACATAATTACGTGGATGAACATAATCTGTGTCCAAAAAAGTCAGTGATCATTCTTTGCACGGCCGTTCTGATTTTTAATTCAAATGTGCGGTCTCTTAAATGTCTGAGAAGTATAATTTCGTGTGCTTCAAAATTTTGCTCTTCAGCCCAATGCAATGAAATGATGAGTGCCACCACAGCCTCAGAATGAGAAATTTTGATGGGGTTTACAGGGGTGACGTTGTCGTCATCATCATCATCTTCTTCTGCTGCTGTTACCGTCCTGATAATTTCATCGTCTGTTAAAATTTCATTTTGAGCGAAACTGTCATCAGCCTCAGCAGCCAATTGGAGGGCTTCAGTATTAGACATCGGGCTCGTGTTTTGTAATTGGTTAATGAGTGATGCAAGCTGAATTTCTTCAGTTTGCACATTTTCTGCAACTTTAGAATCAATAAAATTGCGAAGCAAATTTTTCCACAACTTGTTGATCAGCAATGTAGACATAGGTGCCCAACAGTAAACAAGATTGAACACGACATCTTTTAAATTTATATTTTTCAGTATTTTTACCAAGTTTTAATTGTGCACAGGATCATTGAGAATGTTCCTAAGAAGCAACTTGCGATATCCCAACTTGATATGTTGAATAACATTCAGATACATCAGTTGGATCAGTTCAGGATGCGGGTTTGCATTATTTTCCATGGACCGTCCGGATTACCGAGGGTTCCGGATTAGTGCGTGTCCGGATTACCGGGGTTCTACTGTATATGGTTTATTGTTTAAAATAAAAATTCTTTTCCTGAATTTCTCACATTTCCATTTAAACCATACTATTACAAGGTAATACAAAGACTAGATTTGAAAGTTTTAATTCAACAAGAAAGGATTCAAAGGAGATTTACATTTATTAGGGAAAATTAAGAGACAAAATGTGCAGGAAAGAAAAAAAAACGGAGGCCGGTATATGAAAAAGTATGGATTCCGAGCAACGCTTTGTTATCATATAATTATACAAGAAACCACCTATTAATTAAAAGCAATTAATTACATTAGACATGAAAGAATTCCTAATTTTTTAAATATAATTCCTGAAGCCATATTGTGTTAATTCTTCAGAAAATGGTCAGAAAATCAGAAATCAGTTATTTTGAAATTTTAATGTAGAGAGTTAAATTTTCTATGGAAAAAATTTCATTTCTATGAATACAAAATTAAAATGGAAGAAAGTTTAAAAATAGAAAAATGGGATATATAATGAAGAAAATAAAGAAATCTAAAACTTTCTGCAGAAATATCATTTTCAAAGTTTACTATAAAGTATGTATATTATTTTTTATACTAAGCCTTAAAACACTAGTTTTAAAAATTTAAGAAAGTAATTTAATTCCAAGCTTTTTTTCAAAATTGCTTGTTTAATAACAATTATTGAACGTAAAACATGAGCAAGTCATTTTACAATACGTAAGAAAAGTTTAAGGAAGCAAGTGTAGAATTTGATTATTACAAAACAATAAGTTTTTGAAAACAGAATAATATTGTTACGAACATGGAAAGTCACTTCCCAGCAATGTTAGTCCTATGGTTGGGAAGAGAGTTTTACAAGGTTAAGCATGGAGTGACGACAGCGGCTGTTCCGGGACCCCTGACCTTGGCGACAAATAGACGATTCCAGAAAATGCAATCATTTTCTCGATATTTCTATTAGGAAAGGGAATATGCTTGAATGTACGAGAAAACTCCATGTGACATCACGGCCTGTAGGAGAGCGTATATAAGGACCGCTCCTGGATTAGAGGGAGTAGTGTTGATCCATTGGGAACGACTTGAGAGTTTCATCTGCAGTGCAAGCTAGGAAGCTGGTGAGTTGAGCGCTATTGAAAGTGCTGTTATTGTCGTTATTAGTTATATGCTGACTGTTTGTGTTGCTAAATATCAAAGTACTGAACTGTTATTACCTGTGAATTGTTGTCTGTTTACATTGCTAATCTGTGCAAGAACTATTGTTTCCTGTACCTGTGCTACGTGTTTTTCTGCATATTTGTGAATAAACCTTCATTCTCCATTATCCTGCATGTTGGACTGTTTATACCATACACTCACAAAAAGACTTTTGAAACACTGGTGCCAGAAGTGGGATTGTTGTGTATGGTGAATACGAGATCTCGGTCGAAGACAGCTGAGAACACTGATCTACTTGCTCTCCTAGCCGAGATGAAGAAATCTATGGAGAAAGGACAAGAGGAAATGAAGAAGGGACAGGAAGATATGAAAGCCGGATTGGAAAAGAGAATAGAGCAAAGCCAAGTGGAAATGGAGAAAGGACAAGAAGAAATGAAGAATCAGATCCAACCACACGTCGAGAATCCAGTCGGAGAAATTAAAGACCATGTCAACAGTTGCATAGAGAATAGACGAAGATGTCCAAAGCGTGAAAAGAGAGATTGATGAGGTTAAAGGCGAGGTTCAAAGGAATATTGAGGAAGTAGAAGAAAAAGTTCAATTGAAGATCGGCGATATAGACAAGAGGCTTTGTGAACTCGAGGACAGACCACTCAATTTCCCGACAAATCCAGAGCTCACGTATTCCAGACTGACGGTCAAATCCCTGACATTCGACGGATTAACGTTTTGGACTGTTTTCAAAACTCAGTTTGACGTTGTGCGCGCTGCGAACGGATGGAATAATCGTGTGAAGGCCAGTCAACTTGTGGTCTCTCTCCGAGGATCAGCGGCGGAGGTTCTTCAGGGAATACCTTCTGATAAGTTGACGGACCTTATGACCATCGAGAACGCTCTAGAAGCCCGATTCTAGAGCGTTCTCGATGGTCACCTTACCCAGATTTCTAGGACTGAGTTGAAGACGAGATGGCAGAGGCCAGGAGAAAGCCTTCAGGTATTAGCCGCTGATGTGGAGCGACTAATTAGCCTTGCCTACGCCAAGTGCCCTCAGGATGTCCAAGACAGCCTAGCAGCCCAGTACTTTGTCGACGCTATCAGAGATGAAGATACTCAGCATGCAACAAGGTTGATGGATGCCAAAGACTTCAAATCAGCTTTGGCATATAGCACGAAGTATGAGGCAGCGAAAACTGTTTCCAAAACATCCAAAAATGTAAGATCGATAGATAGAGGATGGTACTGAGAAAGAAAAATATGAAAAATTCGAATGTTTACTGGAAACTTTGGAAAAATCATTAAACAGTCATGTTGCTGGGAAGAAGAACACTCCTTGATGAAATCCGAACGTGACTTGCTGGAAGTGTAACAAAAAGGGACACATACAGAGGGAGTGCCAGATGATTTCGCTCAACCACGAAAACTAATGTATGGCCGTCTTACGGAGCGAAGGCTGCCTTTTCTCAATAAAACCCCTGAAGAAGGACTGAAAGTTTCCGCACTTTGCGGAGGAAGAAATGGACTCTACGTGGAAAGATCTATTTGCGGTACCCCTTGTTTGATGTTGGTGGACACCGGTGCCAATGTCACTCTCATAAGAACAGACTTGGCTCGGAAATTAAAGAATAATTTTATTTACACTGCTCCTAACATTTCTTTAAAGACCGCTACTGGTGAAAAGGCAGAGATACAAGGGAAACTGGATGCAGCAATTGAATGTGGATCCAGAAGATTCCAACACAGAATCTACGTAGCTGACATCACTGTTCCCTGTATTCTCGGCCTAGATTTCCTACAAAAATTTAACTTCACGTTAGACCTGGAGAAGAACAAGATACGGACAGGAGGAGAGGAAATTCCTTTGTTTTCAGCAAGTGCAGAGCATTCAAAGTTATGCTCTGTATTGGCCAAAGAGAAAACTATTATATCAGCAAGATCAGAATGTCTTATCCAGGGAGTCCCAGAAGTTTCTGGAAAATTGAGATACGCCATAACAGACTTTCCTAACCAAGTTTCCCAGAAAGGTGTCCTTGTTTCAGCCACACTCGTTGATTTAAAAAGAGAAGCCATCCCCGTTCAAGTTCTGAATCTGGACAATAAACCCAAGACCGCCGACAAAGGAGCTGTTATTGTGACGTGCGAGCCAGTGGTGGATATTGTTGCTCGTCCTCAAGAATTTTCCGAATCACTGTTTCTCCCATCAATCTTGGAGAATCTTGAAGGGCTTAATGAAGAACAGCGAACAGCAGTGAAGGAATTGCTTCAAGAATTTCAAAACTTGTTTTTTACTAGTGATTCTGATGTCGGCCAGTGCAATATGATTCAACATAGAATTAACAGAGGTAATCATCCACCATTCAAGCAATATCCAAGACGTTTGCCTCTTACAAAGAAAGAGGAAGCGGAGCACCTAGTTAAAGAGATGGTGGATAACGGAATAATAGAAAAATCGTCAGGACCTTGGGCTTCGCCTATCGTGCCTGTTAAGAAGAAAGATGGATCGACCCTTTTCTGTGTTGACTACAGGAAGTTAAAAGACATTACGATAAAGGACAGTTATCCTCTACCACGGATAGACGACAACCTAGATGCTTTGAACGGAAGCCAATGGTTCTCGACATTAGACTTGAAAAGTGGATACTGGCAAGTCGAGATCCAACCTGAAGATAAAGAAAAGACAGCCTTCACCACCGGACGAAGAACTCTGGCAATTTAAGGTAATGCCTTTCAGACTTTGTAACGCCCCTGCCACATTCGAAAGATTAATGGAGACAGTTTTGCATGGACCTACGTCTGAAGCCTGCTTAGTTTCTCTTGATGACATTATCATAGTACGAAGAACATCTTAATAATATTCGTAAAGTATTCCAGAGACTGCAAAAAGCTAACCTCAAGCTAAGTCCAAAGAAATGCAGATTCTTCCAAAAGGAGGTTTCTTATCTTGGATACATAATTTCAGCAGATGGAGTTAAAACCGGCCCAGAAAAGACTAAGGCGGTAGTTGGTTGGCCTTGTCCAGAGACAGAATAGGATCTCCTAAGCTTCCTTGGACTTTGCTCTTTTTACCGTCATTTTGTAAGGAATTTCTCTGCAATAGCAAGACCCCTACATAAATTAACTGAAGCTAGATCAAACTTTAATTGCACCGAAGAGTGTGAGAAATCTTTCAATAGTCTGAAGCAGGCTTTGATAACTTCCCCCGTCTGGACCTATCACCGGACTGACAAGGAATTTATCTTGGATACGGATGCTAGAAATGAAGGAATAGGAGCTGTGCTTTCTCAGAAGATTGGAAACGAAGAGTGTGTCATTCCTTACTTCAGCAAGAGCTTGGGTAAGCCAGAAAGAAATTATTGTGTCACACGTAAAGAATTACTAGCCATTGTGTAATCTAAAGAGCATTTCCATCACTACCTCCATGGACGGAAATTTCTTCTCTGGACTGATCATGCTTCCCTTAGATGGCTTTTGAATTTTAGGGAACCTGAAGGCCAGATAGCTCGCTGGATCCAAAGATTGCAAGAATATGATTTCGAAATCCAACATCGCAAAGGAACCTCTCATGGAAATGCAGATGCGCTCTCTCGAAGACCCTGTAAAGAGAGCTGTAAACAATGCACGAAAGCAGAGAAAAAAAATTCGGAATGGAAACAGACATTTCCACGAAAGTTTTAACAACTGAGGATCCCTGGTCTTCAAGTGAGGTCCAAAAGGCACAGCTAGAAGATCCTGCTATTAGGCCAATTCTGGAGAAGAAATTAAATTCGGAAGATTGACTATCTTGGAAAGAAATCGCCCCAGAGAGTCTTGCAACTAAACGATACTGGGCTCTTTGGGACTCCTTATACCTTAAGAATGGTGTTTTATATCAAAAGTGGGAGAGTGATGATGGAAGCTTTTGTCGTTGGCAATTAATTCTCCCGAAAACCAGAATTCAAGAAGTTCTGCGAGAGACTCATGACAGCGCAAGTGGAGGCCATTTTGGAGTCATGAAAACTTTGAGCAAAACCTGAGAGCGATTTTATTGGGATAGACTTTGTGCTGACGTCGAAAAATGGTGCAGAGAGTGCCACGCTTGCGGAGCCCAAAAAGGACCCAAAACAAGAACTAAAGGTCGCTTACAGGGGTATAATGTGGGCGCACCTTTCGAAAGAATGGCTTTAGATATTTTAGGACCTCTCCCTGTAACGACAAAGGGCAATCTGTATGTCCTGGTATTGATGGACTAAATGGCCAGAAGCAATCCCCATTCCAGATCAGGAAGCCTCAACTGTGGCTGAAGAACTTGTTCAAACCTGGATTTCACGTTATGGCGTACCTATGATATTACATTCGGATCAAGGTACAAATTTTAATTCCACGCTCTTTACAGAGCTTTGCAAACTCTTGGGAATTCTGAAGACTCGAATGACGGCGTTACATCCTGAGTCTGATGGCATAGTCGAGAGGTTTAATCAAACGATTTTAAATCATCCATCTTTATTTGTATCGAAGAATCAGACTGACTGGGATACACATTTACCACTCTTTCTCTTGGCCTATAGGAGCACAGACCATGAAGTGACCGGATTCAATCTAGTAGATATGCTTTTTGGTTGAACACTTCAATTGACATGTGATAACCGATTTGGACGACCGAGTGATATGCCTTCCTCGCCGAATGAATACCTGAATAATTTAGAGGCACGTTTGGGAAGCGTACATGTGTTTGCCAGAAAGCGAATTAAATTGGCCAGTGAACGAATGAAGACTCGCTACGATTCCGGAGCAACAGGCCATCATTTTAAGGAGGGAGATCAAGTCTGAATGTATAACTCAAAATGACGGAGAGGTCTGAGCCCGAAATTGCAGCCGAACTGGGAAGGACCTTATACTATCATCAAGAAACTGAACGATGTTATTTACAGAGTTCACTTAACACCAAGCCAAAAGTCATTCAAATTAATTGGCTAACCCCCTACTGGGCTACTGGTCACAGTTTGATGTAATGAGACTGCCGGGACATCAGTCTTTGAAAAGGGGAGCAGTGTTATGAACATGGAAAGTTGCTTCCCAGCAATGTTAGTCCTATGGTTGGGAAGAGAGTTTTACAAGGTTAAGCATGGAGTGACGACAGCGGCTGTTCCGGGACCCCTGACCTTGGCGACAAATAGACGATTCCAGAAAATGCAATCATTTTCTCGATATTTCTATTAGGAAAGGGAATATGCTTGAATGTACGAGAAAACTCCATGTGATGTCACGGCTTGTAGGAGAGAGTATATAAGGACCGTGCCTGGATCAGAGGGAGTAGTGTTGATCCATTGGGAACGACTTGAGAGTTTCGTCTGAAGTGCGAGCTAGGAAACTGGTGAGCTGAGCGCTATTGAATGTGCTGTTATTGTCATTATTAGTTATTTGCTGACTGTTTATGTTGCTAAATATCAAAGTGCTGAACTGTTATTACCTGTGAATTGTTGTCTGTTTCCATTGCTAATCTGTGCAAGAAGTTTCCTGTACATGTGCTACGTGTTTTCCTGCATATTTCAGACTACACCTTCATTCTCCATTATCCTTCGTGTTGGACTGTTTACACCATACACCCACAGAAAGACTTTTGTAACAATATACATACAAATCGACAAAATTTTTAAAAACACTATACATTATATTCAAAAAAAGTTGAAATGCATGTTGGAGAGTAGACACTGTAAACAACAAAAGTGTCCAGAATAAAGTAGGAAACCAGATTATGTTTATGAAATAATCCTGCCATCGATTTTCAAAATATTATACTTTTAAAATTTTTAAACAAACTCTACATAAAATTGTTAAATTAATTTTTTTTTTTTTTCCTTTTGCATAAGTGTTTAGTTTTTTCTAAAGATTTAGTTGCTGCAGAAAAGAAAAATTTCAAACTGACCAATTTTTTCTACAGGAATCGTATAAAAATTTCATAAATGTAACTTTTTGAAAATTAATTCAAAAACTAATTCTTATATTATTTAACACCTTATTTTGGATATTTTAGTAATTTATAGTACCTACTTATTTCCAACAGGTAAAAAATTAAAGTGTGTTTCAAACTTTTTGAAACACTCCGTATATTAACTGAAAATGAAATCAGTCTTTACCTGTTACCACAGAGATCTAGAACTTGCAAATTTTTCAGAATACCAATGTCTTCAGGAAGATAATACAAGCAATTGTCACGAAGAGACAAAACAGAAAGCTGAGTTAAGTTACATATTTCTGAAGGAAGACTACTTAGTTTATTGCAGTCAGCAATTAGAGTCCTAAGATTTTTCAGTTGCCCAATAGATTCTGGGAAAGAAGATATTTCATTTTCTTTTAAGACTAATTCCTGCAAACTGGTGCACTTTCCCAAACTCATTGGTAATGACAATAACCTATTGCTGTCAACCTGTAACAAATTATGCCAATCAATGAAATAAAAAATAATTAATTTATTGCAAAAAAACACAGCCTAAATTCTAGTGTATTATTGAGGCAAACAAAAGGGTTTTCATTAGATAATGAAATTTCACTCTAATAATGAGTTAATGATACAGTGAAACATTCAATGTGCATTTAAATAAATTTTGATAAACTAGTTTATTTATAAACCTCCTTATATATATAAATTTTAAATAATGAAAAATAAAATGAGGTAAGCAAGAATAAGGCCTAGTATTTTAAATTGGCAAATGAAAACTGTAACAAGTGAAACAGGAAAAAAGGTATACATAACACTGAAAAATTAAATTTAAATATAAATCCTGAATTAAATAAGAATATGAGGAATAATAATTCCAATTCTCATTAAAAATAAAAAAGCACTTAAAAAACCAAGAAATGGGTTAAACCTAATTTCAAACTATTTAATCACTGGTTTACTAAAATGGTTAAACTGAACAAACATATATATGCAACAGTTGAACATATCTGTTCATAGGAAAAGTATATGCAACTGTTAATTAAGTAAGCTAATATATACAAGTTTTTATAATTCATAATATGTTGATGGTTCTATATATATATATATATATATGTTTCAGTAAAAATTATTTGCATTTCGAAAGTCACATCACTAATATACAGACAGCACATAAAAATACGATTGCATACCATAATGACTACTACAAAAATGCTCGGAAAAAAGACTCCTGGATTATTACTTTTAATAAATTGGTATTGAAATTTTCATTAAATGTCTACATTCATCACTATTTCCTACTGACTAATTTTTAATAACCCATAATATTCCCGATTAAGAAGAGAAACAATTACCAACTACTTATGGCAGTCAATGTCTTAAGAGAAAAATATTTACATATGAGCCTGTATTTATAATATTTTAATTTATTCTGTCACAATAAGATCAGAACATGCGATAAAATACATAGTTTCACTTATGACAGGAATGGGCAAACTTTTCTATGCATGGGTCAAAAAAAAATGGCAAGCCATATAAATTCATTATAAAACTCAAAATAAGGATTCAAAAAATATTTTTAAAATTCCTTAATGCTGATATGATTAACCCATAAAGACTGTTAGGAGTGTTTTGACACCTCACGCTCGAAAAAATTCATGTCTCGCCGCCCCCCAATAAGCTGAAGTGATTGGGTGCATCAGTACCTGCCTTCAAAGTCATGTTCTACACGTACCACATGAAAACGGCAAATTCCAAATATTTTTCTGTTTTATAGAACGATTTGGGGTGTGCCGACACCCCACGTGCGCTCTCATGTTACTATTTTTCAGAATGAAATAATAATACAACAACAGGAAATAAATCAAAGACCAAATATATGCACAATTTTTGAAAACAAAGGACAATTTTAAAAAAGATAAACAAACAATTTCAGATGTATCAAAAAATAAATGCAGAAAAATATATATAATAAATTATCATATGAAGTTATTTAGACTTTAACCATGCTAACAGGAAGATTAACACATGGATCGCTATATGAATCGAATACAATTCATAAAATGATCAAATATGATTCATGCGTACTCTCTAATCAGATGACTCCTCCTCTACTGTAGTTAGGAGATAGCAGAGGAGTCATGTAATTAGATAGATGGTTCAAATCTCAGACGCGAGTCGTGGCAACTAACACGTTAAATTCTATAACAAGACTAAGTTTTTTCATACAGACAAAACAAAAATATTCCAACCTAGCAATACATAAAATTATTTTTAATAAGTTCTAATAAGAGCATTAAATTACAGTTCATTAACAAATTTACTTACTTTAAAAACAGTAAGCTCACTAAGGTTACCAATTCCATTGGGAAGTAATTGGAGGTAATTTTGAGAAATATAAAAGTCTGTAAGACTTTCTAATCCAGATATTTCTTCAGGAAGAAACTCTAAATCATTTTCCGAAATATCAAAACATTTCAAATTTTTCAATTTTTTTATGTCCTAAAAAAAGAAAGACCTCCTTAAACCTTTACAATAACTGAAATACAAAGTTGTACAAACATATGCACAGAATAAATCACCATACAAAAAACAACACATATTTAAGTACGCAAACAAAATTCAGAAAATTACTGATTGACACAACAAATTACAATGTGCAATTTTCCATTATCTCTACAACCTTTGGTGAGATCAAAGACTTGTTGAGAGTATGAAGAAAGAGATTGATTTAAAAAAAAATGAGAATACAAATTTATTGACAAAAGATTTAATTTCATTTGTTTGTCTCAACAAATGAAAAGGAGCTGTAAAAAACTATGCCATTTTTTTTTTCATTCAAACAACCAATTTTAAATTAATTTATCAATTTTATGAAGCAATTAATCAAGGGATTGAGAAACACTTGATAATTAATTAATAACTGACAGTAACTTAAGAATCTTTCAATCTAATCAGAAAATCTGAGAATTGTTAACCAAAAGTAGTTAGTAAAAAATTATGAAACAAGGGAAGCTCCCTTTTCATACATTAATTGATAAATTAATATTCCTAAAGAAATGAAATGTTTTTTATGAATATAATTTTATCAGCACAAATTCACACAAGTTACTATAAACAACTCATCAATAGTTCAGTCATGTTAATGAAACACCATACAATAAAAGGTGGTTCAGAAGTAGATTTAAGAACATGCAAATATTTATGCATTAATGCTTTCATGTGGATAATAAGCAAATATTTCTGTATTAATGCTTTCATGTCGAAAAAATGCAAATATTTCTCCATTAATCCCTTTCAGGTAGATAAAAGAATTAAAATTTATAGCAAATATTTTTAAAATTATATAACGGGAAAACTATCGATACAATTAATTTCTAAAATCAATTTGATTTTAAATACTTACACTCAAAAGAGAAGATATCTCGTTAGAGTCTAACCATAGTTCTCTTAATTGTATAAGTTGACACAAACAAGAAGGCTGCAAAGAGAAATGATAATTCTTGAATAATAATATTCTTGCTGATCATGAGAAAATCAAAAAAACATATTACTATAACATTTGTTGCTTTTCATATGAAACTCCTAATATTATAAAGAGAAAAAATTAAAATGATTACACTTTACATAAAGTATACAATTACACAACAGAGCAGTAATAAAAAGAAAATAATTACCATTTCTTCAAACATATTACTAGCTAGGTCGATACATTCTAAATTTTTCAGGGATACAAATGATGAGGGCAAATCTTTTAACATATTGTCACGTAACTCCAAGGTCCTCAAATTAACAAGTCTGAAAATTAAACATTGTTTAATTCAGCTAAACAAGAATAATTTAGATGTTGAATCAGCAATAACAATGATAATCAAAATCTCATACTATAACTAATGATTTCAATAAAATTCAGATGTAATGACTACTAAGAGTAATAATTAATACTGAAAGCAGGAAAAATATAAGAACTGTTACCACATGTCAACTGTTTTTAAAAATAGTTTGTATAATTCTCAAAGTAAATTAAGAATTTTTATATTGAGTATTTCAATACATTAATGGGATTTTTTAATGTGAAGTCTTCTTTAAAATCAATAGAGTAGTTTGAGCACAAAACTTTTGACCAAGTAACTTTAAAATGCAGTATGTTTTTTTTTTAAACTAAAAAAGAAATAATTCACAGAATGAGATGGGAAAAAATCTCACTTGCATTACTGGGAAGGGGGGGGGGGGGGGGGGAATGAAGTGTGCAACCAGAATCGCATTGATATTTCAGAGATTTTTTTATGAAAAAAAAGCAAAAAGCATAATATTTGAATTTCCCACATAAAGCACACTGTTGGTACAGTCCTCGACTTCATAGATCGGACAGTCGCTATAACTCGGGGAGTTATTATCGGGTCTTCACAAATCTGGTGTCGATGGAAATGTCTTGAGAAGAATATTCCAAATAAACCCATCTCCTCGAGACATTTCCATCGACACCAGTTTTGTGAAGACCCGATATTAACTTCCCGAGTTATAGCAACTGTCCAATCTATAAAGTTGAGGACTGTACCTAAGCCAAACCTTGACTGAAAGGAACATAGTAAAAAATTGCAGTTCATGGCTTGTAGTAAAAAAAAAAATGCCCAACTTGTAGAGAAAACATTATATAATTTTTTAATCACTGCAAGATTTAAAACACATAAATGAATTTTTTAAATGTTGAATAAAATCACCTCAACTTTCCACAGAGCAAAGTAGTGCTGAAAAATATTTATCGAAAAACACTTTTTCACATATTTGGTATTCTTTAATAGCTATTCATTCTATTTAATAATACAAATATGTGAAATGAATGAGAAAATTTGACAATAGTATTATGATTAGCAAGTTTTGAAGCTTTTCATCAGGAATTTAAATAAGAAAGACAAATTCAAACCACATTTCACACTTGTATCAAAATTACAAAGATATATTTTAATCTCATTTCTTTGGAAATGTACTTCGGTTAAATTACATGTAATTGGTTGAACGAACATTTTTAATTTAAGAATTTGTCTCTTCTTCACGTATAATCACACAAAATGAAAATGTTCGATATAACTAAGTTATTCGAGAACACAACAGCACCAAAGAATTTTTTAAAATTAAATATATCTATAAATAAATTTTCAATTCAAAATTTCACATATAATAAAGAATTTCAAAATAAAAATAAAATGAAATAATTATTGAATTTATATGCAACATAAACACAAATAAATGTTTTTACCTTCCAAAATCTGAAGGAAGTTCAGTCAAATTAACATCATTTAACTTCAGATCAGTTAAATTTTGAAGATAAACGATGCTAAATGGAACTCTAAAAGAGAAAATTTAAATTTTTACCAATTTTTAATTAAGTAAAAGGTAATAAAATAAATTTGCAGATATTGAACACTTCAAAAGATTGTATAAAAAAATAAATCTTGATAATGTAAAAACAAAAAGTTAGAAATGTGTGTGTGATGCATGGAATCATTTCATATTCTAAATAATACACAAAAAATGTTTTTCAAAATTGAAAATTTTAAGACTAAAGAAACAAAAAAAAATGTGAAAAAATATATTCAATAAGAGATGTAACCAAGGTTTATGAATATGTAATGACTTTATTACCATAATTAAAATTAATGATTACAATAATTAGGTAAGTGTTCTACCCCTATGGTTAAGTCAACTTTGTCAAACTGTCTAATCTATATTTATAAAAGGCAATGTTTGTGTGCGTGCAATGTCCAGACAAATCTATCGCACTCACAGTCATGAAATTTGGCACACAGGTAGTCGTAAAGGTGACTCAATGCACCTCAAAGCCGGAATTTTAAAATTCAATATAGAAAATTTTTTATTTAATGTTTAGTGTTGTTTTGGGTAATTTTTGGCACGTTTAAAGCTGTAGTATCTTTTCTAATGATTGTTGAAGAACAATCAATGCACCATCAGATAGAACAAACAATTTTTGTTCTAATTAAGTTTGTTTTGAGCTTCAGACGTAATTTATTGAATTTTGAGAAATTTTTAAAAAATAGTCAGTTTTGCCATCAAAATTTTATTTTGGTTTTTAAATTTGCTGCATCCGACGTTCTAATAACACTATTATTTTCAATTTTTTTCAGCTTATAACTGGAATGGTTCTGTAAGATTCAAAACAAGAATGGTTAAAATATGTTTTTCCGTTTTTTTATAAATTAATTTTTTTCCCTGTCAGTTGGAAGATATTTTTCTCTAGAGAGCATTCTCCCGCGGAAGTTTCTCAGGAACCTTCTCAACATGCATTGTTGCAATTTCATAGGCAAACAGTGCAGAGCACAGGATACGTCATAACCCTCAACCGAATAACTTCGATTATTATTTTCAGCAGTGTCTTAACATGGTTTTATGTCTTACATATTTTGCTTGCTGTATAATAATCATTTTCACGTTGCAATTTTTTAATATTGCTTCAGATTAATGTACTCTGTATTGTTCTTCTACAGTTGAAATGTCATGATCGTGAAGAAAAATTAGCGGGAAAATCAATAATGTGTATCTTCTGTTTTCAGAACTTTTTCATGTCATTGTGGGTGGGGTTTTTTTTTTTTTTTTCACTTTGTTGAAGTCCTGATTCCATGGGCAACACTGTGCACGTACTGCTAATACCTTATATACATAAAAAATAACAATAAATAACTTTCCTCCATGAAAATTAGAATCAAACTTGTTTTAGGAAAATATCAATAATTTTTATATTAACCTTAAGGTTATGAAAAAATCTCTAGAAAAACCTTTAAAACTTTCTATAAAATTATTTTTATTTAGAATGTTAATAATAACAGTTTTTATCTAATAAGATGCAACTGGATTAAACTGAAATCAATATTCAGGAAAGATGGTCTTTATTTTTGCTTTTAATAAGGTATTAAATTCCCATTTTAACTACTGTCATTTAAAATCCTCCAACTCCAAAATTAGTATTTTCCTTCCTGATGTTGCAACTCAGTGTTGTAGTTAGAAAAGAGGGTGCTGTAAGCGCTATCTACTGCGCATGCGAGAAAAACGTTATGCAATGTAATTCATGTTCCTTTTGTGTGCCTTCTCTGTGTCTTTTTTTTGTGTGTGATAGCGCTCGTCTTCATGTTAAAATAAAAACTATAAAAAAAAACTGCTCAAGGTAAGCATAGTTTTAATTTACCTTTGATTATTAAATATGCATTTGCTTAATATTTAAAGAAATTTATTGAATTCGTAACACGGTGCCGAAACCCAGGAGACACATGCCTAAATGTAATTAGATAAAGGATAGTATTTATTATACAAATTGTTTAGAATATGTAAACAGTGTAAAGCAGTATTCGGTATCCTTGTATAGTAGTGTATGATAATTTCTCTTTGTTTATAAGTATATAAGATAAATTTGGTTTCGATTTATTACACATTTTTTTAAAAGTAAATATGACAGAAGAAGCTGCGAAAACTATCGCTTGAGAAATTTAAGAAAAAGCGGTCAACTATTAGAGGGTTGCTAACAAAAACGCTAAATAAAGTTAACAAACAATTAGAATTACGTCAACACGATAAAGCAGCGTTAAATGAGCTTCTAGGACAATTATACGAGAGATCTGAACAGGTATACAAATTAGATTCTCAGATCGAGAATTGTATTGATGATTTAGATCAGTTAGAAACCAAAGTGATTTCTAATCAAGAAATAAGAGAAAAAAATCGTTGCAGCTAAATCGAAGATAAATTTATGCTTGAAACCGAAAGTTATACTGGAAACGAATGAAGCTAGGGTTACTGTGCCGATGGTATTGAATGCTAAAAATGGAAATAGTGTTAGACTACCGAAATTAATAATTAAGTCATTTGATGGAAGATATGAAAATTGGCAGGAATTTTGGGGTCAATTCGAGGGTTCAATTCATGGAAATGCGAATTTAACTAAAACAGACAAATTTAGTTACCTCAAATCATTTTTGAAAGGTGCAGCGTTAGTTTCCCTACAAGAGTTAAGTATGTCTGAAAGTAATTACGATACGGCTATAGAACTGCTTAAAAAAAGATATGGGCTCAAAGATATAATTGCTCTCACACATGTAAATAAACTATTAAATATACGTCCTGTAAAATCCTTGATTTACAGGACTGTTTCTTCTCAGTTAAAAGAAACTGCGTCAGTTATGTGATTCTTGTTAGGTGCAAGTTCCTTCGCTAGAAATAGCGGGAGTAGAATTAAATAGTCATGGAAGTCTTCTATTTCCAATTTTATTAAAATTAATGCCCAATAGTATAGTTTTGAATTATAATAAATTAAATAAAGATGATGATTGGTATTGCCTTAAACTATTGCTATTTTCAAGAAAGGAGGTTGAGAATAGAGATAAAACTAACATGTTTCATTATTCTAATGAAGAAAGAAGCAAATCTAGTGGCCCAGGTCAGTATAGAAATTCTGCATTGAAAGATTTCTTCGAAAGAGAAGATAGACATAATTCATTTCGGCATTCAGTTAAACCTAAATCAAAATGAACTGCATTTGCTGGAATTTGAAAGAAGAGAAGAGATGAGTCACTGGTTACAGATTGTGTGTTTTGCAAGTTTCACAATGACTCATCACCAAGGCATAATAGTTTGCAGTGTAATAAATCTATTGACGAAAAGAAAAGATCATTAAAGAAACAAAATAAATGCTTTTTATGTTTAAAAACATCTGAACATTATGGTTATCAATGTCATTCGAAAATAAGATGTGATCTTTGCAAAGGAAAACATAACAATTACAGGGTTCGTACACATTTCCTTAAAAGAAAATCAAGGACTATCAAGGACTTTTAAGGACTAAAAAAACCAAAAAATAAGGACCTCTAAATTGAATAAACTTAACGAATTGTCACACGCATTTTTAAATAAAATGTCTCATTTTTGCAAATTCAACCTATTAGATGATAAATTATAATATAAAACATAGAAGATACATTACAAATTTAACACAACAGAACTCCTAAAAATATGAGTTAATAAATTGATGAAAAAAAAAACCGTGAAACTAGTAATCAAATTAAATATCTTTTAATTCCAAACTTTTTTCATTCAATTTTACATCCAAGGTATTTATTTTAATTTCTTTTTCAGAAATTTTTTTTCTTAGTTCATGTGATCGAATAAATAAATTTGTGTCCTTTGACTTTTCAGCCTCATTAGCTAAATCATTTGCTTTCTCATTTGTTTGGTGCATGTCCGTTTGGAGGAACATTTTCTTTTGTTTTAAAAAATCTATTCCCTCCTCTAGAGCTTTTCATTTCAGTTTTGTTTCAGTCTTTTCTTCGGATCTTTCACTTTCTAAATACAGCATGTATTTTGCTCTAGCTGAGGTGGCAGCCGTCCTCATTTCTTTAGTAATTTTTAAGTCATAAATAGCCCACACAGTTTAATAAATTCATGATTTACACGCTGGAAAATATATGAAGAATCTTTCAAATTTTCTATTTCCAGGGCCTTGTTCACCGAAAAACCTCATTGTCCATGTGACAGTATTAATACCATTTTGATAATCTTCCAAACTTTTTTATAATGATTATTGCTAAAATAAGTTTGTAAAAAATTATGAAAGGAATCACTCTTAGGATTGAAAGAAGTAAATTCAAATGAATTTGGCTTTACAATATTTAACAGAAAATCTGCATAGAGTAACAAAATTTTGTCATAATCTTTTCCCAAAATACGTTTATTTTGCGACAATAGAATCAATACCTTTTTCATTTTTTCCTGTGCTTTTTCGGGATATCCAGCCAATACTCGTGGATCAATGCAAATAGCAGGTCTTACTAGTGCGTAATTCACAGGACATTTCTGCATGAAATGTTTTATCATTGTTATGATGTTTTTCCGACTATCCTGTCTGAGTGTGAAAACATTCCTGTCTGCTAATTCCTTATTTTTTATCTTTTCTTTTATTAGTTGCTCTGCAGCAAATCCTAAATACACTTAACTTTTATCATTATACAAGTTTGGGTCATTGAAGTTGAATTTGTATAGAGTCTCAGGTTTCTTGATTCTTTGATTCTCTGGTTTCAAAATTTTGAAATGTTGAATGCAATCATTAACAAGTTTTAATACATCAGTGGCAAAAAATGGAAGTAAAGGCTTATCACTTTGATACTGTTCTAAAAATGGTAACAGCACATTTGACAATCATTCCTATAGAACCATGGACCAATAAAGGCCATCTGTAACTCCTCCCTTATTTCCCAAAGTGTTATGCGATGGATATGGATTCGTAGAACGCGAGCGGTATCGTCCCCCACCCCATTCCGCGATAGCCACATCGACCGAGATTAGAGCCGCCGAGAAGGAGGAATTAGAAAAACGATAATTGGTGAAATTTTTAATTTTTTAATAATGGCAGAGTAAAAAGTAAGGAATTTCAAGGACTTTTTAAAAATGGGGCATAAAAATAAGGATTTGTAAGGACTTTTAAGGACTAAATGTAAAAGTAAGGACTTTTAAGGACTTGTAAGGACACATACGAACCCTGAATTATTTACACGATAGTTCTAAAGATAACAGAACCCAAATGAAAACGGATACTGCTGTTACATCTGTTTCAGAAGAGAATATAATAAATTGTGACATTTATTTACAAACTGCTACAGTTAAAATTATTGGAAGAAACAGAAGTAAGTTAGGGAGGTGTCTATATGACAATGCTAGTTATAGAACATTCATCCTTGAGCAAGTTTCTAAAGAATTAAATTTAAAAGTAATAGGACAGAAAGAATTAAAAGTTTATATGTTTGGTTCTACTGAGCCAATCATAGAGAAAAGAAATAAAGTCAGAGTTATTCTAAAGAACCTTTTGGATCAGAGACATTTGGTGGCGGAGGCCTTGGAAACGCCTAATATTAGTAGTGCACTTATTAAAATACCCGATAGAGACATGAAGTCTTACTGTCAGAGGAATAACATAAGATTAGCAGACAAAAGTGACAGTGAGGACTTGAAACTTCCAGTTTTAATAGGAAGTGACTATTATTGGACGGTTGTTACGGGCAGAATACAAAGATTGACAGGTGCATTGATAGCCTGCAAAAGCATCTTTGGTTGGACTGCAAGTTGTTCAAATGCCACGTTAAACAACATAAGTCAGCAATCTGCCAACGTAATGAATGCGGCAGTGGATAGGGTTGAGGTTAATTCAAATCAAGAGGTTGATTCACTATTGCATAAATTTTGGGAGCTTCAGGCAATCACGAATAAAGAGGAAAATGAAACTAATGAAATAGATAAAGATATTTTGAATGATTTTAACAAATCGATTATTCTTAAAGACGGCCGTTATGAGGTTAAACTCCCATTTAATGATAGAGTTGGAGAACTTTGTGATAATTATGAGATAGCATACAATAGAATAAATAGTTTAGTTAAAAGATTTAAGAAAAATCCTGAATTTTACCAGATGTATAAAGATGTAATCAAAGATTATCTGAAAAAAGGAATAGCTGAAGAGGGTTTGAATAACTCGGAACAAATATTGTTTTATTTGCCTCATCAAGGTGTTCTCAAAGAAAATAACATCACCACCAAGTTGTGCGTAGTCTTTGATGCAAGTGCACATTCCATAGATGCTCCTTCACTGAATCATTGTTTGTCTGCTGGACCAAATCTCAATCCAAAATTATTAGGAATATTAGCAAATATTAGGCTGCATAAAATTGCATTCACAGCAGACATCAAGCAAGCATTTTTGCAAATAATGCTTAGACCTGACCAGTGCGATGCAGTTCGATTTCTGTGGCTTAACAAAGAATCGGAAACTAATTATAAGATTTTGCGCCCAACTCATGTTATTTTTGCAGCAACATGCAGTCCATTTTTGCTAGCAGCAACACTCAATCATCATGCTTTAAAATTAGAAGAGGAATTTCCCAGGGTGTAAGAGTTAGTGAACAAATGCATGTATGTTGACGATTTGGTCAGCAAAGCAAATAGTGAAACTGAAGCCATGGAAATATATCGAGATATGTTATGTAAAAAGCGATTTTCAACATGAGGAAGTGGAAGACTAATTCGGAAACTTTGCAGAGGAAATGGGAGGAAGGAGAAAATTCAAATATTATCTCTTCAGCAAATAGTGGTGTAAAGGTTTTGGGATACATTTCTGAAAACAAAGGGGATGTAATGAAACTTTCGTTGCCTGAAATAAATTTGAATCCGGATCAAGTAATTACTAAAAGATTGATGCTAGGGATAATCAGAAGACTCTGTGACCCTATAGAATTTATCGACCCATTTACTGTTACTTCCAAAGTTCTTATGCAAGACTGTTGGAGAGCTGGGTCCGAGTGGGACAATGCATTATCTATAGACATTCAGCGCAGATTTAGATGTTGGTATGAGGATTTTGTGCATCCAAGAGAAATTAAATCGATAGGCATTATTTTCGGAACACTAGTTTCGCTGATATCTGAGACATTCAGTTGCATAGTTTTACTGATAGTAGTGTTCAAGCCTATGGAGCAGTCATATATGCAAGATTTGTTAAAACGAAGCCGAAACTTCTTTCGTTAGGTCTAAATCTAGAATGTAATCTATGTAAAAGATTTAGGACTAAACCTGCTACTGAAGATATGGTTAGTTTACCATCAGATCACGTAACGGAAACATTTCCATTTGCAGAGACCGGTTCGATTATTTAAGTCCTCCATATCATGTTGACAATTCCGAATCGAAGAAATCCTATATTTTACTTTTCACTTGAGCCGTTACACACGCAGTACATTTGGGACTATCTATGGACATGCCTGGCCCATCATTCATTAGATCCTTCAAGATATTTGTTAGTCGCCGTGGACTCTGTAAGATCGTTTATTCTGATAATGCCAAAACTTTTCTTAAGACGAAGAAAGAATTCAATATTTTGGATAAAACTCTTAAAAGTGAGGAATGTCAGCATTATTTCAGTGAAATGCGAATAACTTGGAACGCAAATGCTCCAAAGGGGGCGTGGTGGGATGGATTTTGGGAGCGACTCGTTTGCTCGGTGAAATCATCCCTTAAAAGAATCTTGGGCAAAATGTCATTGAACTATTTGGAGCTCAAGACTGTTGTCATCGAAGTGGAGGATATAATCAACTCCCATCCACTGACTTATCAGGATGATGAGGCAGATTCCGTCCTCCTTACCCCTGCCCATTTTCTGATTGGAAGATGGATGCTTTCAGCTCCTAGTGTGTCCGCCTTACCTCCATCTACCAAGAGTGTCATTACAAGACGACGAAAGCATCAGTTGAACTTGGTGAACTATTTTTGGAACAGGTGGTGTAAAAACTACCTTCTTGAATTGTGATCTGCGCATCAATCTACACCTAGTGCAAAAAATCTAGTTTTGATTAAGAAAGACTCCATCGTACAGATTCATGATGATAAAGTACCCAAAATGATGTGGAAGTATGGTTTAGCAACGGAACTTCATATGGGGAGAGATGGAAAGACAAGATAATGTATTATCAGACTTCCTTCTGGGACTTTTTTAAAACGTCCAGTGCAGTTACTCTACCCACTTGAATTGGAAGACAATTAACTTTCAATCATAATATTAACTTTTATATCATATATTAACTTTTCCTTTTATCTTGCAGAATTTCCTTACAGCTGAAGTTGTGCATGTTCCTGTGTCATCAGCACATGTAAAATTTTGTTGCTTTGCTTTTATTGATTACTGAATTGTTTTAAATATAAAATTTGCACTTTAAATGTTAAATTTGATTTATTGACATTGCAAAATGTATTAAGTGGAACTTTAAAAAATTAATTTGCCAATTTAAAAAATAATGTTAATAAGCCGAATTATGATATTAGAAGTAACACTCTACTCTTGAGTTCATTGGGAGGGGGGGGGGGAGGATGTTGCAACTCAGTGTTGTAATTAGAAAAGAGGGCACTGCAAGCCCTATCTACTGTGCATGCAAGAAAAACATTATGCAATGTAATTCATGTACCCTTTGTGTTCCTTCTGTGTTTTGTGTAATAGTGTTTGTCTTCATGTTAAAATAAAAACTACAAAAAACCTGCCCAAGGTAAGCATAGTTTTAATTTATCTTTGATTATTAAATATGTATTTGCTTACTATTTAAAGAAATTTATCGAATTCATAACACCTGATTTCTCACAATATCCTGTTTACGTTATCCTTTCCAAAACAAGAACATATAAAATAATTTAACAAAAGATATCAAAAAATAATAAAAGTTAAAAATTAAACTTTGTATTAGACAGAATGGCGCAAAAATGCTGCATCTTCCAATAAAATACAAAATACAGATATTTTAATACAAAAGAAGAAAATACAGAAGAAATAGAAGAAGAAAAACAATAGTGATAATAAACCTTTTGTGCAGCAAAGCAACAGCATCCAGTAATTGCATCAATAATATTTTCCATAATTAACCAACGAATAACTATATAATCAAACAACAAAAATCATGTTGTAATAAAAATTAAAATGCATTAAAAGGAAATCATTAGAATAGAAGAAATGGAAGAGAACTCGAACAGCAAACGTTTTCAAAGGCCACTTGCCATTGGAGTTCTAATATGGATAAATTTTCTGTCAAGGGGATGACTACAAAGTCAACAACTCCCTTTGTGGCCTGAACTTATCCTTTCCAAAAGATACATAATCTCAAAATAGCATATTATAAAATCATTAACCAGTATGTTATTCATGCCAATTTTTCATAGTATCCTCAATATCAGTAATACATTCTTCTACATGACAGACCATTACATATTTGTAATTCATATCTAAAATGAAATATAATACTAACCATTTCTTTTGTAGTGAAAGCAACATTGCCCTGTGTAATTATTTTACATATGACGAAAGCTCCAAGATAATTACATATTAAATTTGAGCAATAAATGCTTCCCACATTATAAA
This sequence comes from Araneus ventricosus, assembly GCA_013235015.1. Taxonomy (NCBI): domain Eukaryota; kingdom Metazoa; phylum Arthropoda; class Arachnida; order Araneae; family Araneidae; genus Araneus; species Araneus ventricosus. The sequence continues at coordinate 343,285 of BGPR01000949.1, forward strand.
TCTAGTTCCTTCTACTTAAACAAGATGGCGCAAAATAAGTTACTTCATTTTGCTCCAACATAATATTTATATTTACAAAAAATACACAATTTCAGTGCATCTACTACTTTCAGTAAATGGGAAAAGACTTAGTTTTAAATTTTAAAAAGAAGCAATAAAATTGCTTTACATTTGTACATGTTCATCTAAGTTCTGGAAGAATAAATTGCAGGAACAAGCCCTTAGCATACAGGAAGGTATATGAAAAGAATGAAAGTAAAGGTTCTTTCATTTGCTGCATATGTATAGTTTAAGACAGACCCCCCTCCCAAAATAAATAGTTGTTTCCATTTGGCTTTTCCTTGTTCTTGAAATCGAATTTATTTCAATGAATGAAGGCTTTTACAAAGGCTTATAAAATTCATATTATACATGCAAGGACATTTTTTTCCCACAAAGAGTGTTCATTAGTTAAATGTATACACTACTAAAAATGAAAATGCCAGTTAATAAAACTTCTATACAATAACTAAATAAGACTTTCTTTTCATTATACAAATATTCTATACCACGAGTTATAGTTCATGTATAATACTGACCTTTTCAGAGGATTGGAACTAAAATCAGCAGCTTGTAACTGTTTTAAGCTCTTGATGTTTTCAGGTATATCATATATTTCTAAAGAAAATCAAAATGCCAATTTTAAATAAAACTTTGACCAGTGCATTGCAAAAGGAGTCAGTTGTTTTTAAAGGAATTTATACACCACTACTAGAAATTTTATGTTCAAATTAATCTTTTATGCAACACAAAGTAAATACTTTCACCGAAGTTCGTGATTCAAAATACTGAAATGAATTTAAAAGATATTTTAAATTAAATTTGAAGAAGACAAAAAAAAATCAAAATTTTTATCCAATTTATTTAAATTTAACAAACTGCAGAAAATTTGAATAAAATTCAGATTACTTGAAGTTTTATACACATAAAAAAGACAATTTCAAACAGAAAAAAGGGAGGAAGAGTGAAGAAATCAAATCTGTAGGTCACATTTGCTTAAATCTTAAAGTTTCTTGTAATTTAAAACTCTCTCTGAAATATCATGAATTTTCATAAAATAAATACTTTCTTTTTACAGATTTATAGCTCAAATCAGAAAAAGAGACACCTACACACACAATGGGAAAAATAAACCAGCAATATGACTTTTTAATGTATGCAAACATATAGGGCCAGCAATTAAAACAAATAATATACACAAATTTTACCAAAAAATTGCATAAATTACCATTTTTACTAATATCAAGTTCCACAAGAGTAGTGAGATTTCCAATCTCTGGTTGTAATCGAAAAATTTCATTCTCGCTAAGGGTAAGTTTCCTAATTTTTGGCAATCGAAACAAGCCCTATAAAAGATTAAAAATATCCTAAACATAAAAATTCTGACAACAAAAGAAGTTATTTTTTCAGATCAAAACTTATAATATACTACAGAGAATATTACTTTCAACTCAACAAATTAACTTCTAATATGTTTGTTATTTTTTATTTCAAGAATCAGATTCTATACATTTTTCCCATCTTCAAATCTTCTTAACGGTTCATTAAAAACAAAAATGTAAACATCACACTGCACATAAAAGCAGAACAGATATTTAACAGAATAGCACATGAAAAATTAAAAACATAAATAAGTAATAATGGAATAAAAAAGCTAAAGAGAAAATACATTTAATTTATTAATATTTAGATGTATAGTATAGATGGAATACTATAATCAATAGCTAAATTTTTCTAACAGTATATAATAATAAAAAATAAAAATTTCAATTTCAGGGAAAAAAAATTTAAAAACTTATTTCAACGTAGGAACACTATTTTGTTCTAGCTGATAAACAGAAAATACATATTATTGCAATATGAAACTACTTTTTAACGTTTTGGGGTTATTTAATGCTTATAATTTTAAATATTTAGCAAAATTTTAAATATTAAAAGAATGCTTAACACAGTAACACTAAAAATGAGCTTAGAATGTTGATCATAAAAGGAAAACAAATACTCAATAACCACAAGATTTTTTAACTTCACAGTTATTTTTCACCAATTACAGTAAAAATATTTTACTTTCCTCCACCTCCAAATTCTAAAATGGTTTTTTTTTTTTTTTTACAGCATTTTTCTACAAATTAGAAATCTTCAGAAATCACTGATCATGATTTAAAGGGGAGAAAAACTGATATTCGTACAAATCTTTTCATTTTGAATAACTATGCTCAAAAGTTTTTTTTTTTTTTAATTACAAGCATTGGCTGTGTTTCGGAAGCAAACATTTTCAAATACGATAGGATAATTTTCTATCAAAATACAAAAAAATCTCAGATAATGAATGCATTTGTTCTCTGTTCAAAATAATAAACCCTTAAGTTACGTGAATTTATTGGAAACCATCTTGAAAGAGTAACTTTTGAAACATTGTTTACCTTAGGTAAGAGTCTTATGTGATTCGAGTCCAGGAGAAGTTCTTCCAGTGTCTTCGAGGCCAAAACCTCATCAGGAACTTCTTTAAGGTTATTATTCCTTCTATCAACATATTGTAAATTCTGGTTCAAACCCCGCAACAAAGTAAACATATTTATAACAATATATAACAACAATCATCACGAAGTAAACATCTTAACAACATTTCAACCAACCAGAGAAAAAACGAAAAACAGAACAAACGTTTCGAAACTGTTGCCAGCATAGGACTTAAAAAGAATCCTTCGGATTGCAATTCGAAATTTTTTAGAACGGAAGATAGTTTCGTTTCTAGAAATGAAAACAGCGGTAGCAATAATAATCAATGCGATCGCTTAAAGACGGGGAGGAAAATACACTCTCAAAATTCTTATGGATTTATGTGGCTATTGCGTTTACTTAGTAATTTTATAGCTTTGGATCATATTATACTAATAAAGCTTTGCATATGGACTAGTTTTCTGATTTATTTATTTTGGTTTCACAGAACATCCGTGGTGAGGGTTCACTTCCGTTTTCCAGTAACCCTTCAATTTTAGCAATCGCCAGATTTGGGGGTTTATTCTGGTTGGGAGACGTCACTTTTTCCGTTGTTAACGGCCGAGAAAAGTGATTTATGGATTTCAGTTACGTATTGCTTACTTGTCACATCAGACTTGCTAAGTTCGATTCAAGTTGACGCGTCAAATTTGCCACTGACAAGTCAAATCAAACTTGCTGCAAACTTACGTGCTATCTGGGAATATTGTACAATACCTTTGTACTAATAGAGAGTGCTTTCTTCTTAAAAGACTGGGATGTTCGGTTTCATTATCTTGGTATTTCTTGAATGATGAAAAGTTTCTTCGATTTCGAATTAACCTTTTGACTGAACTTGAATTTGAGGAGTTATGGGATTTGAAGCAACAAAGGCTGTAATCCCCACCTTTTGAATGAGTATTTTTTTAAATCGCTGTTTAGATGCAAAGTTTGCGAACGTGTTCAAATACCATTGAGCCAAGCTAGCTGTTATTTATGGACAAGTTATTCTGGTTGACTTATTTGCGGTAAAAGTGGACTTCCGCCTTACCCATAAACTTCCGGTGATAATGTTGGGGTCTATTCTGGTACCCGGTTAAGTCATTGAGAGTCTTCAAAATTTCAGCACTCTATTTGAAGATATAAATTGATATTTAAAGTGAGTTTTCTAATGTTATGACTTAGAGATCTTTTGAAAATATTAACGGTCTATTTGGTACCTCGGTTGGGTTAGAAGACTTCACTCTTTTCCTCGTTAACAACGGAAAGTGACATCTCCCAACCGGCAGGGTACCAGAATAGACCCCTAAATTTCATGTTCCTATTTGTTGTAGCTCTCAATGTTTACTTAAAATAAGAGCGTAATTTTGTTGAAAGGTTGCCATAATTATTCTTTATTGCTCTTTTTGGTGTTTTGTGTACCCAAGAAAGAACTGATTCGAACTTGGCGCTTGATATGAATCCAATTAGGGGTCTATTTTGGTATCCCTCGGTTGGGTCGGAGACG
>BGPR01000950.1:0-17885 GCA_013235015.1 Araneus ventricosus
AAACTTCGTTCAGTTACGTATTGCTTCACTAAAACCATATATTTGAAACTGTTTTGATCTTTCGTCTGGACCTTTATTATCTTAAAATGTGAAATTGAAAAATATGGCAAGATAATTACAGATCATACAGAAACTTTAAGAGCTTTAAAATCAGAACTAAACCCACTTGTTTAGCAATCAGAAAACAATGGTGCTTAGCTTGCTATTTTCCTCAAAATGTAAGGAAGACAATCCCCTAAGATCTCCCAATTTTGGTGGACTTGGGGAAACGGAATGATTATTGCATAAATATCTAAACACCTATATAGTTTTATATAAAGCTAACAATTGAAAAATTTAATACAATATATTCAAATCGAAGAATATTAGACAATCTCGGCGCTTTAGTCCATTTCATCACTTGATATAAATGATAGACATTTGAGCTCATTTCTAATTGGACGTCCTATATACAGCTATTAACGGAACTAGAAATTATAATATATCTGATAACAAATTCTAGGGGCACAACTCGCTAAATTCACACAGATAATTTGGAAAAGGTAGCAAAAGGGAATATCTAATCCTACTTCAGCATGCATAATAGAACTGAAGAATGTTTCAGAAGAGTATGATAGTGATAGTAAAAGAGCATTTACCGCCGTGTAAATGGCACTTACAAAAATATGATTTAGAAGCCAAATCATATTGATAGTTAAAATTAAAAAGCGTATTAGAACATTACTATGGATGTATTTCCAAAATATGTGTTTCTAATCAGAAGTGATATTATAAATATCAAATTTTGCTCTGTATGTTATATGTATAATGATGTATTGCATTATATCACATTCAGTTCATGTGATATTTCAGTAATTTTTCTTATTAATCCATATATCTTATTATTCTTGTATTTTATTATATTGTATTATATGGAAATATCCAATTGTAGTTGTAGTAATAACCTATTATATTATATATATAACTATATATATATATATATATATATATATATATATATATATATATATATATATATATATATATATAAAGTATTGTAAATTGTATTATTGAAATTGGGGCAATTTCAACGCCCCCCGGTATGTTAGGTAACGCGCAATTGAAGCGCCACCTACTGGCCCCGATATCTAATCAACCATTACCAACTGAGATCGGAGTGAAAGCAGCCACCCACCAGAGCTGTGGTTCGTATTCGATATGGTGATCAAAACACACCAACTGTCCTTGCAGAGTGTTAACCTGTGAATTATCTAAAATCCGCCCCTGCAGAACTATGGTAATTCTAGTAACTATCCGCCCTTGCAAAATGATTATATTTTATTCACCCGCTCCAGCGGTGAAGTAGTTGAAAGGAAATTACCCAACTAGGGTTTTATTATTTACTATATGTTGAGTGTCAAATAAATTTATTTTTCTAATATCCACGACTTTTCTATGAATGACACTCAACAGAATGAGTTTTTCTGAAGTAAAGCATGAATTAATTTTTTGGTGTCATATTGCAAATTGATTAATTAACTTGTAAATATTCTTTAGAAAATCTTGAAAAATTTGAAAAATGATAAAAATTGACTATCTTTTTAAATCAACGAGACACCTTTAATCGTGTTTCAATTTTTCATTTTTTAAGTGCATTACAAAGATATTTTACATTACTCAGTATTTCGCTTTTACAACATATTTCGTTCAAGCATTTATTCAAAATTGTATTCCTTTCTTCTCTGATTTTTCTAAAGAAAACATCATCTGGACTCATAGTCACTTGAGGTTATCCATATTTAAAAAGACTTCGTTGAACTTTTTCATGCATCTGATGCCAAGACGGAAATTATGCCATCTGTCGATCTGCATACTGCTTTAGAAATGTAATAGAACTGTTGATGCTACCAGTGTTGGAACTAGTTGTGTCAAAACAGGAAATTTGAGCCTTGTCTTCCAACCCCCAATATTTTAGAATACTCCAGACAGCCCTAGTTTGCTCCTTTCCTGAAGAAGTTTCTAATTTTGGCACCCGATCATTTTTTCTTGATATTTATATGTAACAATGATAGTTTGAATTCACTTTTTAAATATCGCTAATTTAAAATATGTAGCAATTATCCATCCCAAAGAAAGGATACGAAACTCCTTTCATTTCCTTCAAATGTTTCTTTAATCTTAGCACCCTCTTTTTCATGAAAATCTTTCAGATATAATTGGATCATGTTTCGAATGATTGCAAGTTCCAGATTGATGCTGTGCCTTAAAGACTCATCTACGGTTTAGAGAACAAAAACGACTTTTTACAGACTAATGTATTGTCGGTCGTATGCAGCCATTAATTTTGGAGTTACAAAGATTATCTCCTAACTAAATGTTTGTCCCTAATCCTATGTACGCATCTTTGTTTCTCTCAAGAGACGCCTGGGTAATAAGTTGGTGAAGGTTCGATTGATCAAAAATATCCTGGATGCCTAACGGTTCTTCAGATGAATCCATGCAATTGTCAGCGATCTCCGAACTACAATGAGCCTTAGTCCGCGTGTTTTGTTGTTCTCTGACTCTCAATAATGCCTTTTCATACCAATTTGCAAGCTTCATATCGATTACCATAAACACATCCCCTCCTTCTTCTTCCCCCCCATGTCTTGTTTCCATTGTTTCAAGTGTAGTACTTGCGTACTTCATTGGGCAATAGGGTGCGTGCAAACTCATCTTTGATGCAAAGTGTGAACAAAGATGTGAGTCCTCAGGTGCTTGGGCACGTTAAGCAGCATTTTTTGTCGTGAAGAAGAATTATTTACTAAAAATGCTCACCTTTTTATTATTCAAATTATTTAATATTTTAATACAATGCATCTCTAATACATTGTCAAGTATTCCGGAACGCCGTTCCGGCACTATTTTTCTTTTTTTGGTGGCTGCGGCCTACGATCTGGCCTAGGTTGGACATATGGGAAATCTGGTCCTGATGACTTAAATATACTGAAAAAGAAAAATCCTGCAATTTAATTTTTAAAGACTATTTTTAAGAATGATGGTGTTTCCATTTTCCCATTTTAAAAGATTACCCCCCCCCAAACAATAGGAGTACATAAACAAAAGAAATTTCGAAACGTTTCTTTTATATTTCAGTTCAGTTAATCTTCTAAAATAAATGAAAGTAAATATTTTATTCAAGAATGTTTCTTTTTTGAACTAAATATAAAGCAATACAAATATATATTTCCAATTGGAAGTAATCTTGAAAGGAATTGGGCCATCATTTAAAGTATCTGTCTATTTCTAATTATTGATTTCTCTAATTGGAGAATTCTGTTACCGCCATTCTGAATCTGAACTCTTTCTCGCTCTATCAGTGTAGTGCATGGTTTCTACCAGAAAGTTTCCCCGACCCCCTGCAGCAGAGCGAAATAAAATAAACAAAACAGGTTTTTATTGCTTCCACTCTTTTCTCTCTTTTGCAAACAATTTTTTTCTTTCTTACAGCGAGAAGGAGGGATGTTTTATGACTGTAACAGACAGATGTCTTCTACAGACTTAGTTTCAAAGATCTTGGATATACAGATAATGAGATATAGAGATGATTGGACATATTTAGCATTAAAACAGAAGCGTACAGATTCAATCATGTTGAAAATGATTTTTGAATAAAAATACATACGCGGCAGTTGTAAAAGTTGTTTTGAAATGTACTTTTACAGTGATTTTAACATTATGTTACCATTAAATCTATTTATGTTATTATCAAGTGCAGTCGGATATGAGACATGTGATATTTCACCCTTCTTGTTTCTATTATATTTCGGAATTTCGACTAACATTAGTACTGATAGGCATTGGTACGCATATTCATTATGATCTCTTATAAAAGTTTCTAAAATTTAACTAAACATCGCATAGAGAGAATAATTAACGTCATTGGATTGCGGTGCAAACATATTGGAAAACGTGCAGGCTATTAAATAAAAGCGGAAATAAAGATTCTGCTTTTCGTTTAATATTCATATAAAACAATATTTCTATCATAATTTTAACAGAGGTAAAAAACACGGGAATGAAGGATTTGATAAAAAAATAAATTGGTTTCAATTTAATAAGAATAATAGGAAGCATTGTTACAAATTGTATTTTAAATGAATTTTGAATTGTTTGTTAAAATTGGAGGGGATATTGTATGACATAAAAAGATAAATTTCTGCTGTTTAAAATCGTATATATTTCCATGCAATATATAGTCCAGAAGTTATTGTCGAAAAATTAAGAGAACCCTAGAATGTCATGTACAAATTTATGTCGCTACTGTTCACAATTTATGAGGAGTTCTTGTGACATATATACCGTTAAAACCAAGGCCGGATTAAGCCCTGTGTGAGGCCCTAAGGCAATGCAAATTTTGCCCCTCCCTTTTCCCTTTCCAAACTTCACAAATCAGATATTTTTTAATCGATTTTAATTTGATTTTTATATAAGCAGTTTTAAAGTAACAAATATTACGACACACTTAATTGACAAAACATTAAATTGCGGATAAATTTCAAGAGATTTATCTTCAATATTCGCGTATATATTTTTTTTTAATTTAAAAATAATTTTAAACAAAATATTAGAAAAAAGTTCATCTCTTTTTAAGGCATTCTAAATATTGAAACAGAAATTTCGACAGGCCTTTTGACTTGTCAGTTATTCCACCAACTGAAAAAAAATATTGGACGATACTGATATGAAAACTTCAAAAAAATTCCTAAGCATAATTTTTTGAAATTTAAAATATACTTGAGTTTAATTTCAGTATGTTTGAGTACGTGGTCCTTGTAAATAAAATGAATGCACAAAATTAAATTGCCCTGAAAATACCACAATAATATTTTGGGCCGCCCAAAGTTGTTGGGTCAGTCTATCATTGACTCATTTAGTTCAAAAATAGGTATAGATTAATAGGTATATAATTAATAGCTATAATGCAATTTTAATGTAAATATCATATACTTTATCATTCACCCATACAGCTTGTTGCGTTTTTGAGTTATGACGTTTTCACATGCAATGATAGACATATCGTCAGCCAGACACAAGAGGTTTGGTGCAAAATGTGAAACAAACCTACAATCTGTGGCAGATTGGTCTGAAAATTGTGATTGCCATGAGTAATAAGGGGGCCTATCGTATCGACAATGCAAAGAAGTACATAGAACTTAAAATAACTAATTTATTTTGTAATTTTATTCTTGCTTGAAATCCGCATTAAATTCCCTGCATATTAGATAGCATTGTTATAAAATTGCCCTCTGCAATTTTGCTCTGTAGTTCATATTTTAGGTTGTTGCAGTGGTTTCATCTCGTTTCAAACATTTTTATACATATTTTGGACGATCTATTAACATTTTTTAAGCCAGTTATAACTTAAAGGCAATTCATTATCCTTCCTTATTGTTTCAACATGTTTCGATTACTGACTTGAAAGACGAGTGCGTTTCCCTTGACTTTCTCGTAGTATATACTTCCAAATAACAACGTAATTTGTGACCTGTGGTAAACATTTATCGAGTCTTTTCCTGTTAGTAGATTTTGTTCAAAATTATACTTAAATCTAGGAGGGAAGGTTGGTGTATTGTTTTTGCTTGCTTAGGTATAGAGATCATATACAAATTTCATTTATCTAAGTTCTTGTGTTCTGATTTACTGCTTTTATTATACATACGAATAGATAAACAGTCTACACGTTGACGGATTTGGTTCTAAAATTGATACAAATCTACAATTTTGGTATGAAGACCATGTGCCAAATATCCATTTAGCTTTACTTCCATACGAAATAATAATAATTTCAATATATTCGCTTAGGCGAAACTTCGATTTTCAGAGAGAATATAGGAAGCAAATTAGCATTGACTGTGAGGTGTAGGCTCCTTACTTCATCAATTGCCACATGGTTCTTATAACAACATAAAATGATGTTTTGAAGCAGTAAATATGATTCTTCAGTTTTACTATTTAACGAAATTATGTAACTGCTACTCTTTCCCGACGTGCATTATTTTCAGACATTTAGTCGTATTTAAAATGAAATTTCTTGCTAAATCAAAGGAACAGTAAACTAAAAAGTTCTGCTGCTAATTTAAAGTTTTTCTATTGCAGTTATTTAGTTAAATTGTTGAAATAAAAAAATTTCGTGGCATTTGAATTAATTTGTATTAAAATCGACATTAGTTACTGTGAATTGAATCCATCCAACAAAATTATAAAAAAAGTTACTGAATTAAATAAACAAGTATTTTTGGAATAAAAAAATAGATATCATGTTTGCAAAAACAGTTAAATCATATTTTTCTTGTATGATCCGTTCATCCAGCATTGGGGGTTGTACAGGTTTCATAACTGCTTGAGTGCCTTCTTTGTCCATAACGAAAGCAGTAGCCAACGGCAACAAACTAATAATTTATCTCTGTCCTCTTCGTGTGAGATCAAGTTTACAACTTCAGCCTACCCTTCTCGAAATGAGAGTACAGCCCGTTGTGAAGCCCCCTTCTCATGGACTTCGCAGGCCTTTACTTTCACCAGAAAACCAAAGAAAGAGTCAGACAACGCTGCTATGCGAACACTTTTGTGAATTCCCCCAGATTCCCAAGGCGCACGGAAATGGTCAATCACCCTTTAATAGCTCCCCGACTATTAGGGTGGAACGAAGGAAAAATCTTTTTTTTCTTTTTTTAACTTACAATAGTGCGCAAAAGTTGCCTTTTGATGCAAGGAAGACGAAAATAAAATTTGATGGCAATCAGAACATGTCTTGAAGTGCCGCAAGTACGATAAAGTTTCATAAATGCGAAAATTTTTGCTCTATTTCAAACTTTTTCCATAATTTCTCATTTCCAGTAAAAAAAGGTCATATGAAATATTTTGTACTTTTTATTAATAGAACAAACGTTTTCAGGATGCTTAAAACCTATTGTCAGCATATAAAAATATTAATTATTAACAAAAACCGTGCGTGAAATCGGCTATGAATAAAAAGAGAATAAGCTGTTTCTAATCTGGAATTATTTCTCTGTTATACATTAAACTGACAAAAAACGCTTACAAGTACTTTATGCATCTTTGTAATTGCTGTTGTACAGGAAAATTTATTTTATATTTTGCCAATCCACCGATAATTAATAAAGTTAAAGGGAGAGAATTTTTTAGTACTGTGAGTTGATATTTGTTTGTGGAGCGAGTTCTTGACAGATCAATAAATTTAATATTTATATTTTCTTACACACCATATTTTTCTTGTATTATTTACACAAAAAGAGCTGTAACAAACGTATATATTTTCCTTAGATGTGAGTGAAAAAGGGCATTTTAAAATATATATGCAAATATAGATCGTTTTTGCTTAGTTTTATCGTTAAGGATAGAATATCGAGCATTTGTTTATAAAAGAGCCTATTCCCCTTCACGAATTTGATCCTAAATCTGATACATAATTACAATTTTGGCGTATATACCAGATATCATTACTTTTGTACGTTGCATTTTTTTTAAATTCTCTTGTTCGCATACAAACAGACAGCTCGAATTCCAAAAATGTTTCTTATGGACTCAAGAAAGAGACTCAAGTGAAAAAAACCTGAAATCTACCTGAATTTTTCGATGACTCAATATCGCGCAAGTAACCGATTCTTGTCAGTCGTGTCATCCAACCTATTTGGCATTTTCTGCTTACGTGCTGATTGTCCGTGAATATTAAGTACATTATTATGAATCGAATTAAGTTCTTTGGATGTTTTTTTTACTATTTTTTAACAAAAGCAATAAGTTTGAATTTTTTTAAATGGTGTCCATTGCGTCTTCAAAGGAAGGTGAAATAACCTTTAATCATCTCTTACATTACTATCAGATAATCTGTTTTCTGTTAATTTATCAATTGTAAATGCTTTCGAAGTCATATCTTTATCACAGTTCACATGCTAGAAAAAAGAGGAAATTTTCACATTTTAGAACGACGACGAAGAACGAGGAAAACGACTTACACCGTAGCTTTGTGTCGTATAAACGAAGCCCCTTCAACGAATAAGAATGAATCGGGACGGAAGTTTGGAGAGGGGGATGCCAACTCAAGTCTCGTCCTCGTGATCTGACCGCGATTCAAAATTACTATGTCCGTCCAAAAATAACCTACACGTTGTTTCATAACGGGACGTTAATATAACTAAACTGAACTAAGCTTCAATCTCCTGAGTAAAAAATTAATGAATTCGTCAAGCTACTCAATAAAATTAACAATTTCCTAAATAAATCAGTGACTAATTAAAGTAGAATTTTCCATTAAAAGGCAAAAAAGAAAGCTCATCTTTTCGATTATGAATGCAGCGATTCGATTATGAATTATTATTTAAAGCTGAATTTTACTTACAATTGTGGATACTGCTTTGAATTCCTTTTAAGAAACATTTAACTCCTGAAAAGAAAATAACACATTAATTAAGTTTTAAATAAATTCAGGGATATGTTAGGAAATGACATAAAAATCCTGCACAAGATATTTTAAAAGTTTCTAATGGCGATTCAATATCTAAGGATGATTATAGTGAGGACTTGTATTATGAATTAATGATGTTCAAAATCATTAGTGATGATATTACTGATCGTTTAAAAAGTTGGAATTTACTGTAGAAACTAAAATTTAAATTTATTTGTGCATTATTTTCTGGCACTTAAATTAGCATTACATAATCTAGGTTGCGTGTAGAGTTCAAGATGAAATTATACCATCACAGCAGCATTCAGCATCTAACATTTTTATTCCGTGGAAAACATCATGAAAATAGCAACGTACATCACACATGAGATCTTGAGAGCAAGTGACAAAAAAATGGTTCTAAAAAAAACCACGTTTTTACAAAATACAATCAGGTTACAGTTAACATCCATAACATTAGCTAGCACAGACATAAAAAAAGTTTAAATATAAATTATGAATTTCATCTTAAAAATTAAGAATAATTATTTACTTTTACATATAATATGCTTAACATTTTATTATTTCACTTATTAGATTCAATTTTATTTTCTATAAATATCGGACTGCCATCCGAGCCGTATGCTTAAAACAGCTTGATTAGTGCAGCCATCTAGTGGCAAAATAATGAACTGTTAACTGTCCTAACATTACTCCCTCACCAGTAACAGAGTTACGATATACAGATATCCATGGTAGGGACAGTACTTCGATAATATACTTACTATTGACAGCAACAACATAACATGATTATTACAACTCATTATCGAAAATCACTTCTCATATGAAATGTCCAATGATACCGATTATTTACCTTTTCCCTATCATTCATCACTGTAATGTTAAAATACAAAGAAATCCAAAAATATACCATTGCAATTTGTTCGAAGTTGAAAATCCTATATATACAACATTAAACACTATATACAACAATTAATATATACAAGTCTTAGCTGAAATGAATATAATCAATGAGTTACCTCCCAATGAACATGAAATAGATAACCACAATGAAAATTTAATCCGTATTATAAGAATATTCACATTTCATAACAGATATATTAAATTTTTTATGCTCTTTTCTATGTGTATTCACTCATGATCTCTGATAATCAATTCAATTAACACAGAGAACATACATTTCAATTTTGTAGCAGAAAAATATTAGTATGTGAATATATATAATTTATGGTGTTGGTATACAAGATAAATTGTTGCAATGCAAAAACAGACACAATATAAAAATGCAAAACTATTCGAATGCACATACATGTTCCATACTTTCTAACATAGCAATACAACACAAGAAGAAAACAAGTAATTAAATACCCTTGTAGGAAAAAAGAAATCATTCCAACTAGACACATTAGTAACTACTGGCCAATACACATTACTTGATAATTTGATCAATAAGTTTCCATTGCAATTCCAAATATATATATATACATACAACAGCACTCAATTCAGTGTAATTAATAATAGTACAAAACTATTTAAAATTTATTGCAATATAGTGACTAATTTGTGCCTACACATTCAAGGCATAATGAAATACTTAATGATTGTTACTACTAAAATATAAACATAAATTCCAATATTTAAACATTTTGACTCCATCTGAATATTAAGTAAAAGATTTTCTATATTCCACATATAATATTGGCTATGTTATTTCTTATATTAGGCATATATTTACAAAAATTTTAGTCTCGAAATCTTACTGGTCGTTTTACGTGCCTGCCACATCTTGAAGTGGTTTGTGTATTAGACGACAGATGGGAGTCTTTAGCATCCGAATGTTTACAAGGCTTGTCATTAACTTTATCTGTGGCCAATAAATAAGCTGGTTTTAGGCGATCTATAGTGATGTTTACATGTTTATCTTTTACCAACACAGTAAAATATTTTCCAAATCGTTCCACTACAACATATGGTCCTTTGTAAGGTGGTTCGAGGGCTTTCTTGACTCTGTCAATTCTCACAAACACATAAGAGCAAGATCTCAAGTCCTTATGCACAAAAAGTATTTGATGTTTAACACTAGTTGATGGCATTGGCTTTAACTCCTCCATGAATTTCTGCAACTTTGAAACAAAAGTTTCTTGATTCATTCTGATGGTGGGTGGGTCAAAGAATTCTCCTGGTAACTTGATGGTAGTGCCATACACCATTTGAGCAATTGAGTGGTTAGTGTCTGGTCTAATGGCAGCTCTCAAACCAAGTAGTACTGTTGGTAAAGATTCAGTCCACCTGATGTTATCATGTACCTTTATAGCACCTTTCAGGGTCCTGTGCAATCGTTCGATTTTGCCATTGCATTGGGGGTGATAGGAAGTTGTATGCGACACTTTTGCACCACATATAGAAACAAGACGCCTGAATAGGTGAGACTCAAATTGCCGTCCTTGGTCTGTTATAATTTGAGCAGGAACTCCAAACCTACTAACCCAGTGATTATAAAATGCTCTACCGACTATCTCTGCTGTGATGTCGGGCAAGGGAACCGCTTCCATCCATGAAGAAAAACGGTCGATGCAGGTCAAACAGTACTCCATGCCTTCTGAGGGTGGTAGTGGGCCAATCAAATCAATGTGCACCACACTAAATCTTGCATCTGGCACTTGGTATTCTCCAAATTTAGACTTAGTGTGTCTGTTAACTTTACACTTTTGACATCTAATACATGTCTTTGCCCATTCTCCTACTTGCTTCTTCATATCTGACCAAATGAATTTTTCAGTCATCTGTTTGATGGTGGTTTTGATACCAGGATGACAGAAACCATGGATTTGTTGAAACATTTGCAGTCGAAATTGCTGGGGAATGTAAGGTCTAATATTTGATGTAGAGATATCACACCACAGTATTTTTCCAGATGGTAAAGTTGAAGGTTTAAATTTTAGGGAAGAATTATTTTGCATTAATTGTTGCAATTCCTCATCATGTAACTGCTTCTCTGCTATTGCATCATAGTCGATGGTTGACACAGCTTCAATTCTTGACAATGCATCAGCTACTACATTATCTTTACCTTGTATATGCTGGATATTGGTTGAAAATTCTGATATGTATTGTAGTTGTCGTAGCTGTCTTCGAGATGCTTTTTCGTTTTTTTTGTCGAAATGCAAATGTAAGTGGCTTGTGGTCAGTATAAATGATGAATTCATTTCCTTCCAATAGGTGTTTGAAATGCTTTATAGAGAGGTATATTCCCAACAATTCTCTATCGTAAGTACTATACGCTCTCTGTGTATCATTTAGCTTTTTAGAGTAGAATGCTATTGGCTTCCAACTCTCATTTTCGTATTGTTGCAATACTGAACCCACAGCAAAGTCTGATGCATCTGTACAGAGTGATAAGGGTAGTCCATATCTTGGAAAGGATAGAAGAGCAGCTTCGGCAAGATCAGCTTTACATTTTTCGAAACATTTTATGGTATCATCAGTCCATGGAACTTTTCTGCGATCTTTCTTTTTCGCCCCCTTCAGCATTTCATGAAGAGGTGCTTGGGTCTTTGCAGCTTCCTTCAAGTACCTCCTATAAAAGTTGATCATGCCAAGGAATGTTCGAAGTTCATGAATGGTTGTTGGTAGTTTGTAGTTGGTGATGGCTTCAACTTTTTCTGGCAATGGACGAGAACCTTCTGCAGTGATGAGGTATCCCAAATACTCTACTTGGTCAGCCCCCATCACTGATTTGGAAATATTAATTCGCAAGCCATACTGTTGGAATCTGTCAAACACCATTTTAAGATGTTCCTTGTGCTCCTCTTCTGACGATGAAGCTACGAGAACATCATCGAGATAGGGAAACACAAAATCTAATCCAAATAACACTTCTGTGATGAAACGCTGGAAGGTTGAAGGGGCATTACGAAGCCCAAAACTCATTACATTAAATTCGTAGAGTCCAAAAGGGGTTGTTATGGCAGTTTTTTTTTTTATCCTCCTCAGCAATTGGGATTTGATAGTAAGCCTTCACAAGATCTATTTTTGAAAAAATGTTCTTGTCTTTCAAAATGTAGTGAAAATCTTCAATTCTTGGAATTGGATATCGGTCAGGTACAGTTTGAGAATTCAGTCGTCTGTAATCTCCACATGGTCTTAATGTACCATCTTTCTTGTTTACAAGGTGCAAGGGGCTGGCCCATTGAGATTTAGATGGTCTGATAATATCATTATCAAGCATAAATTGAAATTCCTGTTTTCCAAGCTTCAACTTATCAGGAGCTAACTGTCTTGCCCTGGAATAAACTGGCTGTCCTGTAGTTAGGATATGATGTTCTACTTTATGCTTGACAACTCTATTTATTAAGTTAGGCTTGGTAAAATCAGAATATAAATTCAGCAATTCAAAATATTTTAATGTTTTGTTGACAGTGCTCAAATCACAATTTTCTTGAATGTCTCCTCTTGCCCTTGTAAAAGGTATTATTGACACATCTGCACCACTGTCCACAAGGAATTGGCAGCCCGTTTCTCTGTCCCTCACAAATAGACGGGATTTGCGGCCAAGTGATTCTGCAGCAGGACTCGCCGCGGCGTCTACTGCTGGGGCAGGTTTCCCGAGTCACTCCAACTGCAAGGCTGTACACATTTTTCTGGCAAACACTTCTTGCCAAATCTGAAGTGGAAGAAACACAACTTGCCTTGAGGATTGTATCGGCGTCTCGAACTGCTCCGGCTCCTGTTCCTCTGGTGTCGATGAAGGCCCCGCGATTGTCGTTGCACGCTCATGCTAGCGATCTGGCTTTCCAGTGCTGAAATTTTCGAGAGGAGTTGATCAATTCCAGCAGGCTCCTTCTGTACCTCCGCGAATTCTGCAGTTATCGGATTCATCTCCACAATTTTATCTGCCATCGCCGCGAGTTTTTCGAGGGATTCCTCGCTCACGATTACGATACTTTTCACTCTGTCCGGCATTTTTTCGAGCCACAATGTCCGTAGCACCTTTTCGGAGATATCAGGTTCTCCAAGGGATCGCATCGTTCGTAGGAGTTCACTGGGCATCATATCACCCAATTCCAATCCGGTGATTAGGCGTTTAATCTTCTTATTCTCACTTTCCTTAAAAGTGGTAAGCAGCCTTTCTTTAGCCGTCGAGTATTTGTTTACAGAAGAATCCTTTATAATGTCCCAGATATTTTCCAGAAAACGTGGTTCAAGTTGTGCCACGAGGTAGTTGAACTTCGTATCTTCCGAAGTTATTTTGCAGATCTGAAATTGAGCTTCAACTTGGTAAAACCATATCTCAGGTTTATCAGTCCAAAATGGCGGTATTTTTATGCTAACACCGCTCGCTTCCAATTTTTCAGATGCTGGTGAGAGGTCAGGCATGATGGTAATTCGAATCAAAGTCCAAATTCGACAAAATAAAAAATAATCCGGTAAAGTGATTGTCCGGTCACCAGTTATTAGTGCATTATTTTCTGGCACTTAAATTAGCATTACATAATCTAGGTTGCGTGTAGAGTTCAAGATGAAATTATACCATCACAGCAGCATTCAGCATCTAACATTTTTATTCCGTGGAAAACATCATGAGAATAGCAACGTACATCACACATGATATCTTGAGAGCAAGTGACAAAAAAATGGTTCTAAAAAAACCACGTTTTTACAAAATACAATCAGGTTACAGTTAACATCCATAACATTAGCTAGCACAGACATAAAAAAAGGTTAAATATAAATTATGAATTTCATCTTAAAAATTAAGAATAATTATTTACTTTTACATATAATATGCTTAACATTTTATTATTTCACTTATTAGATTCAATTTTATTTTCTATAAATATCGGACTGCCATCTGAGCCGTATGCTTAAAACAGCTTGATTGGTGCAGCCATCTAGTGACAAAAGAATGAACTGTTAACTGTCCTAACAAATTCATAATTTCAAAACTTTTCTGCAACCTTAAGAATGTACTCAACCCTGCCAGTTACAGATACAACAGGCGAAAGAAAGTTCTATGAACTAAAAATAATTAAATCTTACTTTAGATCATCGATGCGTTTAGAGAGATTGAGTAATTCAGGTTTAATAGAGAAAGTTGTGTCAGAAAACATTTAATGGCATAAAATGACACTTTTAATTATACTGTTGGGTTATTTTACATACTCTTTTTATGTTTTTAAATCGATAAAAACCCTTATGAATTATTCTAAAATTGTTTTCAAAAGTAAAAAATGAATTTGTAATGATTTAAATACACTTGGAATTAAATTCATCAAAATACAAATTTAAAAAATCAACAATTTAAGATACCAACCATTTTTAATCAATTAAATTTTGCGTATTAACTTTAATCATATTATATATTGCGAAAAAATATTTGCTTTCAATGAAAATTTTAATTATTTGTTGTAAAAACCATAAGGATATAATTTGTAATGTAAAGGGAGAATATTAACTCAGTATTAAATCAGTTTGAAGGAGTTTCTTTAAAGTTATATGAAGTGAACACATATTTTAATTATGCGGTTACTAACTTTTCTTACAGACAATTGAATAACACCTAAAATCTAAGGTAAATTCCTTAGCTTTAAACAATGGAAGAGAAACGCGGAATTAAATATTTGTTTAAAGAATAAAAACGGTTTGAATTTTATTGCAGCAATTTAATGTTAATAAGATAATTGTTTTAAATTATGAATAAATATCATTAAAAATTTATTAAAGTAAGCGAAAAATTGTACGACTTCTTAACTAACATATTTAGAAAGGTAATTTTTCGCACTTTCAGATGATTTTAAAAATGATTTTTGTGTTGTAATATTTTCGCAGTTATTAAGTTAAGGCCAAAATTTCGCTTAATTTTTCATTAGTTAAAAATTCAAAAAAGGTTTCAGGTGGGTTTGGGGGACTTTTGTAAAAATGCTCCTCTATTAGGATTCAAGCCGTACTATTGACCTCACAACCACAAGATAATATGGACTGTGCGACTTTCCCCTGTATGGGCAGTTCTAGAGACCTGGGGAAACTTGTGTTAAGCAGGAGTCTGGAAGACGTCTGAATGCGTTACAACCACCTCTTTTGTCTTCCTTGGAAGAAATAAAGGCGTGGCGTGTTTCGTGACCCCCACCCACTAGCTAACCCTCTCGGTTTAATGGTAACCTAAAGAACTTCAACCAATCACAGATTTCTCCGCCAACACATTGATATTCGCGCTGAATGCTGCAGAATAACAAGTAAGAGATTCCATAACATTATTCTTAAAATATTGGCCGTTTTTCCTGTGCTAATAGGGTGTTTTTAGACTGTATTGTGATTAGATTACATCAGCCTGTCCATTAGGACAAAAGAGCTGACACTGCTAATTCCAGCTCGAAATTTAGAAGAAATTTTAAATGGTTCTCAGTTTATGGTAAAATTTATTATAGTTCCTAAATGTAAGTTGACGATTTACATGCTCATTTCTCCTTTTCAACTGAATTAGTTGCTTTATTAACCCTCTGAGCGTTTCACACGTATTTCTACGTCGACCTTGGACTATCCCATAAGCGGATAACACGCATTTCAACGTGTGGTCTGAGATACGCCGAAAGCGGTCAGCCCGGAAATATACGTCTCTTGTGAACTGTCTCTAAACCGCGGTGAACGTAATTTTCCGAATTTCTTCCCCCTTCCGTGGTTTGACATTTTGATTGATTAGATGGGTAGGGTAGCGGTCGACACAATGAATGCTGATAAGAATGTACTTACTGCAAATTAGAGATACCACAGGATCCAAGACCCCACACCCCTATAGCTTGGGGCATTTTAACGCTATCTGCATTGAGGTCTTCTTTCAGAAAGAAGGTCAGTTTTGGATTTTTTTTTCTAGTTGTGTGTGTCCGAATTTGGATTCTGTATAAGTCCGGTTTAATGTTTGTCAGCCTGGATTGAAATTGTATTATGTTTCAAGTGTTTTCCCTGTAATACACTTATGTTATATAAGATTTTATTTCAATGCATCAATGCTTTAATCGAATTGTTAAGTAAAATAGATTTTGTTGCCCAATCTCTTTCAATACCCCATTCAAGCATAGAAAAATTTGAGAAGCCTGGGGTGATAAGAAAAGAGGGGGGTTGTTTATTTCGTTATATAACATTGAATTGAAAAAAAATAACTAAGGTTTAGGTGTGATTTTTTAAAACTATAGCAGTTCTTTTTCTAGATGAGTTTTCTATATTACACTACTTAGAATTTCTTTTAAATTCATCAAAATGAAATAAATTCCAAAAAAAATTAATTATTTTTTCAAATAATTATTATTCAATCTATTTTTTGTTCACTTTGAACAAACATTGAAACAAATGTTAAAGAAAAGGGATGACAATTTTATTTTTTATGTTTTAAAATATTGTATTTTTGTTAGAGAAAATTTTGGTTTACATGAAAACGTAAAGAATAAAATCAACTAAATTTGATGTTTGAGTGATCTTATCAGACTTTTAGTTATCTTATTAAGAGTCTGATAACATCTGCAGTTTAAGTTATTTCAAGAGTCAGTGAAAATGTTTATTTCTTCCTTAAAATGTAAGAACACAAAACCATTTCTAAGAAAATATCAATGCTTACTTCAATGATACTGTATTTATGCATTAGTTCCTTGAGCGTTATAGTTTTGCTGATATGCATTCTTCAATAAGTGATCAAATCTAAATGCCTGAATTGCATTGCTTTTGGTAACTCTTATGCCAATTACGAGCTGAATTTTAATAAATGCTATGAGACAAGAATCCACTATTATGTGTTACAAACCTATGATGCATCCCGATACGTTATTAACGAGTTTGAAGACAGTTCTTTTAATAATAATAGCAGTCTCAGGCATTGAATTATTTCCAAACTCCACCGTCACAGGCTAGACAATTTGTTTTATCACAAGATCTTGTGTGTGTGCTGTAATTTGTAAAGTATAATTTTTTTAAATAAAATTCTGATTTATATACACGTTTTTATTTTCATTCTGAACTTTAATGGATAATAATGAGACTCTTATTTATTTTCCAAGCTGTATGATATATTTGAATTAGATCTATAATTTTATTTTTTAAGAAAAACAGTAAAGTGTAAGTTTTATGTTAGTTAAATTTCCTTTATATTTGGTATGAAAAGGCCCAAAAATGTTTTTGAATATCACACCGATAACGTCCAAGACATTTATAAATTGTGAAAAGGCACCTGATTAATTTCGAATAGGTGTTAAATTTTTCTCCTTATTCTTTGATTTTGCGAAGTTTGCAAAAAATTGTCTGTAGAAAAAAAAATTCAATAATATTTTACTTCGTAGCTAGCAAATTTTCTTAAAATTGATAGGAAAAAAAAGTTTGATCTTTTTTACATTCTAGTAAACGAAGTATACAAAGAGAAAGAATTATAATCGTTGATCGTAAATTTTTCAACACGAGATTT
>BGPR01000950.1:22885-75570 GCA_013235015.1 Araneus ventricosus
AGCAAATCGCATATCCCCTCCCCCCCCCTTGGGTGCTTACGTAATATTTGAACGTCCCCAAATTTAATTTTGAAAAATTTGCGACTGGATGCTCTAGTACCTGGATAATAGTATCAAAGTTTCAAATTTCAGGTGAATTAAATTTCCGTTTATTATAATAGAAGATAATGTCTTTCGTACTAAATAAAGGTATATGAATAAGCTATTTCTTCCAATATTTAGCGCATTAGTTTTCAAAATGTAACCTTTAGTTTGAGAATTATTAACTCGTTCTCTTAAAACGGATATGTAACGAGTTTCATTACAAAAGGCTTGTAGCATATTATTTTATTTAAAACATTATTCAGGGTTAAGAAGGTTATTTATAATCCTTCATATATATTGATTATCGTTGGCTATTTTGGAATATAGATTATTATGTGACTATCTATATAATAAGTGTTTATGTGCATACAAAACGGATTAATCCAGTTAAGCTCTGTTTATATTTGTGATCGGCTCTAAATTTTCTACCTTTTACTGAATACTAAATCAAGAAACAATATGAAAAGTTTTATAGTGCCAATAGAGATTAGTAAAATATATATATATAAATGGCATTGTTGTTGATCTTTAAAATTAGGGAAATTATTTTTACATTCGTAGACTAATATACTGACGTGTAGACTGAAAATAAATTGAAGTCAAGAATATAAAAAAGACAACTAATAATATGAAATCCAGCCAATATCTAAAATACAACTATTAATAAACAACAAATAAATTGAAGTCACAGACATCTAAAGAATATCAGCTTTCATGCAACTTCAATAATGTTCATATTTTTAGAAACTCACAACATAAAAAATAAGTAATATAGCGTTCATTTTTTTGGCCCAACGGTCTGGCATTTGTCTGGTGTAACGGCGTTTATTTTTGTCATCTGGTGTTATGGACACGGGCAATATGCAGAATGAGGGCATCTTGAAGATATTCAGTCACGCCACAGATGGGATCTTCCGAAAGCAATTATCCCAGGCCCAGATAAATACCCCAGAATTCCCCTGGCACTGTAGTTTGAATAGGTTCCAAGCTGAATAGAACAGATTCTTGCGGTTATCCCCTCCATGGGGGTGCTAATCGTTCCTAGTTAAGAGGGGGGGGAAGAGACTCGATCTGCAGCGCTTTCTGAACATTTTCTGTTGGGAGGAAGGCACACTTTTAAAACAGATAAAGGTTCTTTAATCGCTCGCTTTTGGAATCGCTTTACAAAGAAGACCGAACCACTCAGAGGGTTAAACGTAAGGAAAGAAAAAATGTTTATTAAAAACAATTTTGAAATGTTGTTCTTATTTAATATAAAACTTGAATGTTTGGAAACTGTTATGTCCAACCCATTTAGATAGACGCAAAAACCGAAATAAATCACTGTTATTTAAATATTTAATATTTTGAAACGAAAAAGATCTCTTTGGAGTAAAATGAAAAAAGATTAAAGGGATGCAAAGATATTTTAATTTCTCTATCTATTTTATATATACATATAATTAGGTCTGCCTTATATACGGGACTGTCACGTATTTTACTACTCAATCACATATTACTATTTGTCCCGTTTTCTTCCTACACTCGGCCGGGAAGAAATAGAACGTACTATCGCATATTTGTAGGTAAGAAACATTGATATTGGCAGCAGTGAGATTCTATTCAACCAGTTTGTATATCTAAAAGATTATTTAGAGAGAAAGAATACCAACCAAAACTGCGTAACAATTATGAAATTGAGTATGCAAGAGAAATGGCTGAAGTTTTTGCAGATACAAAGTACAGTGTGTCCAAGAATTGTTGGACACTTTTCAAAAATTAATAATAAAAAAACTAATAATGCTTAAACTACGCATTTTTTTTTTATGAGAGCGCATATTAAAAATGTTTTTTTTCAGATAGATAACATGCCGTTTCAGTGGTCCAGAGAGTCGTAAATTACTGGAAATCAAAAATTTGCTTAGAGGCATTTTCAGCGAAAATATTAAAACTGGAAGAAAAATAAAAGCATTTAATTGCAGGGAATTTTACGCTCTTTAATTTGTTAATTCACGGGTAGTGTGAAAACTGAAAAGTTTTTGAGGTATTCAAGAAAAAACTGAAAAACGAAACCAGATAGCGCCCATAGGCTTCTGCCGAACGCGAATGGAAATCTGTTACCGGTGATTGAAACTGAACTATCAAATTAGATGACCCCTTCTCTGCTATGTCTTAACTATAGTTGAGAAGGAACGTGACCTTCCAAAATACGTATTCGAAGATACAAAACCTTCCATGACCTTCTAGAATACGTATAAATTCGTATTTTCGAAGGTCACGGAAAGGGTAATCTAATTTGATAGCTCAGTTTCAGTCACCGGTGACAGATTTCCATTCGCTGGCCCCTGGGCCCGTGTGCCATAAAACAATAACTCACTCACTCGCATTGGCTACCGTTCAACAGAAGCCAATGCTCGCTATCTGGTTTCGCTTTTTCGTTTTCCTTGAATACCTCGAAAACTCTTCAGTTTTTGCACTACCTGTGAATTAACAAATAAAAGAACGTAAAATTCCCTACAATTAAATACTTCTATTTTTCTTCCAGTTTTAATATTTTCGCAGTTAATGGCTCTAAACAAATTTTTGATTTTTAGTAACTTGAAACCCCTTGGATCACAGAAACGGTGTGTTACCTTCCTGAAAAAAACTTTTTAAAATGCGCTCTCATTTTTTAAAAAAAATGCGTAGTTGAAACATTATTAGTTTTTTTATTACTTTTTGAAAAGTATTCAACAACTCTAGGACACCCTGTATATTGATCAGAAGTCATGTATAATAAAACTATGCGAATACGTATTTGCTATTCATATTTTCCTTAATGTCAACTCAATAGTCGGACGAAATAAATTGTTTGTCAGCGGAGACGACTGAAGCAATTTTGATTTGTCATTATAATTTAAAAATGATTTGCGCCCAATTTTATAATTATGTGAAAGAAGAAAATGATATAATTAAGAAAGTAAAATCAACGTCAAAGTATGACTGGGCTGAAAAGGATTGCCTTGGATCTTTTTTCTTATTCCACTTGTTCTAAGCCAATTTTCAAAATTAAAAACCAAACTATCCCCTGGTCTCAGCAAGCTAAATATTTAGGCATTATTTTGGATAAAAAATTAACCTGGCAAAGCCACATTGCTTCAATCAAAACTAAATTCAGAAATGTTTCAAGGAAACTGTGTCCTCTAATAGCAAGAAGCTCTGACATGAGGAGGAGATATAAAATACTCATCTACACTGCGACCCTAAGGCCAATTATTACATACGTGTGCCCCATTTGGGAAGCAGCAGCAAAACCCAATATTAAGAAACTAGAAGTTTTAGAAAATAATATTATAAGGCAAATTTGCAAAGCTGGATGGTACATGCGTGATGAAGATATTAGGAAAGCTATCAAACTCCCACCATTAAAAGAATTCATTAAAGATATATCTACAAAATTTTATAACAATATAGAAAATATTGATAATGAAGCTATCCAGCGATTAGATAAATACATTCCCAATTCAAAAAGTAAAAGACCGTGCAAAATTCTTCTCTGATTTTTTAAAATTATTTAAAAATAATTTCGAGATTCCATCATCATCACTTCCCCCTTATTTTAGCATATCCTTGTAAATAGTTTATTTCTGTAATAGCAACTCTGAAACCACAAGGGCAGTTCCTATGAGCTTCTCACTTCCACTGGCATTGACTATGAGCATGCTGCTTTATGCTTACATTTCAGCCAGTCTCACCGCAGGTGTTCCAGTCCGGTAGAAGCCAGACGTCACTAATCCGGCTCTTGAAAACAGTTCACCGGGGGAATTCTCCCCCTCCCAGCAAGCTAACCACTGTTGGACTTTCCACACCTCTCCCTTGCTACCACAAAAAGACTCTGATCTACCAAATCCAGAAGAACAATATTTCCAGTTCATTCCACTCATCATACTGAGTATTTGGGCCCTCAAAAGGACTCTGTTTCTCCGTAAATGTTTGTTTTGTGCTTGTTTCTTGTGCAGAGTGTGTTCCTTGTTGGTTTTGTGATGTCTTCAATGTTGTTTACGCCAATAAATTTACATGTTGCTACTGTATGGAGTAGCTGTGAAATGTTGAATACGACTCCTTTCGTGATAGGTAAGATAAACTGTTGAATTTAATACGAATTGTATATTTGCTAATATACAATTAGAATTTGCAAAGATTGACAATTTTTGCTGCCGAAACCCGAGACACGGATCCTTAATTAAAAAAGGCTATCTGAACACTTTAACTATTTAAAATGGATATTGAATCTTTGAAAAAGGTTAAAAAAGCTGTCATAAAGGCGGCAATAGAGCTTATTAAACAATTAGAAATATAATTGGACAAAACGGATGCAAAATATCTTGATCTAATTGACGAAAGTTTGGCGAAATGCTTAGATAAAGAAAGAAATTACAGAAATTAGTTTCTGAAATTTTAAATTTGTGCAAGATACAAGATCTAGAAAGTGAAGTAGAAAGGCAACAAGATGGAAGAGATCAAATCATTACATGGAAAATTCGAGCGAAAAATATCTTGCCTAAAAACAAAAGCTATGCATCGAATTTGATTGATAGAAATGGCAGAGGTACACCACAATGTGCAGTAAAACTTTCTCGCTTACACATACCGCAGTACGATGGAAATATCTTAAAGTTTAATGATTTTTATTCTCAATTTGAATCAGCTATACATAAAAATTCAAATGTTAGCGATGGGGATAAATTTAACTATTTAAAATAATATCTTATTATCAATGCCGAAATAGCAATTCGTGGTTTATCTTTGAACTTTGATAACTATGAAATTGCAATAAATATTCTTAAAGAAAGATTTAACTGATATAATAATAGATGCTCATATCTTGAAACTTCGAAAACCCAGTGCGTAAACCATAGGATGTAGTGTCATTACTCAAATTGTATTCCGTATGCGAAAAGCTCTAATGCGGTTTAGAAAACAATGGTTTTAATCCTAACAGTTATAGTTCATCATTATACCCAGTGTTGTCAAAATCTATGCCTACAGACTTATCTTTAGAATTTTCGAGTAAAACCTACGCTAAAAATGAAAGTAAAATTTCTGATTTATTGGAATTTTTAAAAATTGAGATTCAGTGTCGAAAGCGAAATGCGTATCTAATCAGGGAATTTGATTCACATGCGTGAAAAGAAACTAGATAAAATTCCTATGACAAAACTACTTATAAATATGGAAAAGTTAATGAACGTAAAGTTGATTTCCCTAATGGAAAAAGACAAGTGCGAAAATTACACATGCGTCTGCTTTTAAGGTTGATTGTAAAGAATTTTAATTTTGTGTAAAACCTAAAGTTGATCATAATTTTTTATAATGCCCTCTGTCAATTGAGCAGAGAAAGACATGTAAGACTATTTATGATAGATGTTTGTTCTGTGCTTGCTTCTTGTGCTGTGTGTGTTCTGTGTTGATCTTATAATGTCTTCCACGTTGTTTACGTCCATAAATTTATATGTTGCTATGATATGGAGTATCTCTATAACGTTGCCTAAGCGTCCTTTTCTGACAGATAAGAGAAACTGTTGAATTTAATTCGAATTGCATATTTGCGAAGTTTGAACAGCTTCCATTGCATTTAGTTTAAGAGAGAACAACCGTAATAACGTTGCTACTTGGTTAAACAGGAATTCACGACAACAGGAATGAAAATCTCATACATATTGCATTAGTGAATATTGCTTTAGCGGAGAAATGTGTGATCAGTTTTCTCTTTTTTAATCAATTTATAAGAAAAATTATATTCTGTTATCAAATAAATTTTATTTTTCTGAGACATTTTGAGAATCGGTGCTTCCTCATATTTCATCCGATAATAATATGGATAAATGGTTACCTTCACGTTTTTTCTGTCTTTAATATGAAGCTCTATCGCCTCTAACAAACAAATAGTGTGTCCCTGGGACTATGTTTTTAAGATTCTCCATTTGTTTTTATTGAAGACTAGCAGTACCCGCACGGCGTTTCCAGTGGCGTAGTTATTATCATGTCTGTTCTCGGAACCTGAAAACATCTAAAAGGAAAACTTAGTTTTAAGATTGAGTCCCACCACCACCCGACATGACACGGGCATGTCGCCTCCTTCTTTCCTCCTGAAGAATCCAGAAAACATTGAAAGAGAAAAAAATGTAAGAATTCACAGCACAGATATTATCTTTTCTTGCTTAAAATGTTCCACTACAGAGCTTCGGTTTAAACTATATTCTTTGTTCTTAGGAGCTTGGTTTGACAGATTGTCGGCTTTTCCAACTCTGTAAATAGTACACCTACAGTTGACCATGAGAGAAACAGGGCTCAAGAAGATCAAGTCCATTAACTTTTAAGGATTGTCCTTGCACTTTGTTGATGCTCATGTTGAAACTTAAACGAACATTGAACTGAATGCGTTTAATTTGGAATGGGAAATCCGAAGGGATTATCGGTATTCTAGGAATGAAAACATTCGCAATAGCAGCATGTCCAGTCATAATTGTGGCTTCAATGATATTCGGCATTAGTTTCTAAATACAGAGCCTTGTTTAATTGCAAATTGAAGGTGAATGAAGATCCCGAGAAGCATTTGGTGCCCCAATATTAAGCTCCAATGTATGCGAAGGTACTCCAGATGGTTCAAATGTGTTTAAAAACCCTGCTGGGTAGATAACAACTTCATTCGTATCACATGTAGTGTCAATAGATATGTCAACTTGAATACTACCAGGCAATTCTTGTAAAAGTTGTCTATTCATGACGCTGATATCTTCGTTTTGGGCAAGAATTGCTCTTTGGCACAACCATGAGTGGTCAAAAAAGTTCTGTGAAACATTTGGAAATACTACTTCCTTCAGCTCCTGCTGAGTCTTCACAATCCTTCCAATTCTTTGCATCGCTATGCATCCATCTTGATTATCCGGAGTAATGGCACCATTTCCTAGTTGAAGTAGTGTATCTGCAAATTGCTGGGCAGATGGATCACCGTTGAGATGAACTCGCCTGATTGTTGTTAGTCCAAGTGTCTGAATGCTATTCCATAGGTACGATGATTTTAAACACATCTGCCTTTCATCCGATCTGGTACCACGGGTAATAACTAGAAGTGTCTTTCGAAAGTCTCCAGCCAACACCATGGCAATGCCTCCCATTCTGTTATTATTAAGCTTGGTGTCTTTCAACGTAACATCTAGTGCTTCAAACGCAGATTTGTGGGACATAGTGCATTCATCCCAGACAATTAGTTTCAATCTTTTAAAATCTTTGCATTTCCAGAATTTCTAGAAATGTTACATGTAGTATTCTCCGTTTTAGAATGATTTAACGGTAACCTGAAAGTCGAGTGAGCTAAATTAGCATAAATTAATCATTTAATAGGAGATGGGCTTTTTTACTTTTTCAGTTTGAAATCGTGAATTCTTTTTTATCATTATTTACATGAAACTTTATCAATTAATCGAATTCTTATTTATATGCAACACTGTAATAACATTGTCCTCCAAATTGTACGGAATAAGTGAGCTGAGGGCTCTACGATACATATAGCAAGAGAGTTAATATGGGAAAATGGACTCTGTATTGTGTGATGTATTGCAGCATAGTATGAAGAATCGTGAAGCCTTCTTTATCAAAAAGAATACATTTATTGGACGTTTTCCACAACACAAAACATGTAAAATAAGTACATACACTTACTGCCTTGGAAAACATCCAATAAATGTATTCTTTTGATAAAGAAGGCTTCACGAGTCTTCATACTATGCTGCAATTTATCACAATTGTATCTCATTTCTGAATAAAATAAAGAACTCAATTGCGTTTTCACCGCATTTTGCAAAAACAATTAAAGTTTTTATTTTAGTGTATTTGCATCCACATAAAAGTGGTAAAAAATTTTCAAATAGGTTTAGCGGTAAAAAAATATGAAATCATATTTATTCAATAATAAATGAAAAAATTGTTTTAACGTAGTTTTAAGAATATATTTTATTTTATGCAAAAAATTATGTATATGTAAATGTACCAAATGTGCAATATTCCCACAGTATTGTTCAAATGTCTTCAAATATAATTTACTAGCAGTACCCGCACGACGTTGCCCGTGACATGGTTATAATCTTGTCTGTTCTCGGAACCTGAAAACATCAAAGAGGAAAAATTTTTGTTGCACTCTAGCCTTAAGATTGATCAGAAAGGTATTCACTGTACCACCAGGAGCATCCAAAAAATATACCGCCACGCCTATCAAAAACTGCTTTTGTAATCTTGACAAATGCTTCCTTTTGAACTTGGACCATTTTTGGCTCATTTTCCTCTATGTATGCTGTGAGTACATCTGTGTCATAATTCTTTTCCGTACGTTCTTCACTTGGTAGGACTGAATCTGATTTAGACTGGGTTGTGGAAGTCCAACGACTTTTAAATCTGATCCATCCAACAATATAATTTTATCCTCAATGTCGTTTAGACCTGTGTTGAAGATGGCATCACAGTAGTCCAGATCCATATTTTGCTGTTGAATACGTGCTTGGTCCAATATATATTCCGACAAATTTTCCTTGTGGTCCATCCATAACTGTTCGGGAAAAGACATCGAATATGTTAGTATGTTAGGAACATGACAGCAAACAAATTGCGGAAAATCTTAGGTGATCGAGATGCAGCTTCTTCTTCTAATGCTTTCTTTCAGTGTTCGTCATCCTCCAGAAGTCCTCTAAGTTGGCAAGCTTGTTTGTAAGTTTAGCAGACCCTTCCTTCAAATGTTATCAAATCTATAAATGACATAGGGCCTCGTACTTCATGCATTCAGAGTTGGTCGGAAGCACAGTGTACATCCGCCCTAGAGCATCGCTGGGTCTTATTCCTTCTTTTCTAGTACAACCTGCCCTTGTTTCCTACGTTGCCATGTCTTGTTCCCATAGTTCGAAGTGTAGTACTTGGTTGAACTGTAGGGTGCGTGCAAACTCACCTTGGGTACAAAGTCTGAAGAAAGATATAAGTGTTGTTTCCTCAGGTGCTTGGGCACGTTGAGCAGCATTTTTTGTCGTGAAGTAGACTCTGACCATTTTCAAG
Organism: Araneus ventricosus; assembly: GCA_013235015.1. Taxonomy (NCBI): domain Eukaryota; kingdom Metazoa; phylum Arthropoda; class Arachnida; order Araneae; family Araneidae; genus Araneus; species Araneus ventricosus. The sequence continues at coordinate 32,027 of BGPR01000950.1, forward strand.
ATGGATACTTAGATTAATCACGGTAGGATGTCGCTCCTGAATAGGGAAACTGAGTATTCTCCATACTGATTCGTTGCTGCTGATGTATCTCCCCATTTGATACTGATGAATTTCATTTAAGTCATTTTTTCCATTGGTGAGTTCAAACACAGCCATATCTGATCCTTTGATGACGTACTTACAGATGTACTTGAGAGACTTCACAGAATCGCCCAGGTAATTCTTGTAGAAGTTTCTTATTCATGACGCTGACATCTTTGTTTCTTGGGGCAACAATTGCTCTTTGGTACAACCATGAGTGGTCGAAAAAGTGGGAAACACTGCTTTCTTCAGCTCCTACTGAGTTTTCACAATCCTTCCAATTCTTTGCATCGCTATGAATCCATATTGATTATCCTGAGTGTTGGCACCATTTCCTAATTGTAGTAGGTTATCTGCAAATTGCTGGGCAGATGGATCACCGTTGAGAGCATGTTTGTTGTTAGTCCAAGTCTCTGAATGCTATTCCATAGGTATGTTGTGAAAAGTAAGCGGAGAATAGAATGAAAATATTGTCGTCACTACTATAAACGCTGTTAAATATAGAATTTACAATATTCTCAGCACTACATAGGAAAACATTGTAAAACGCAGAATTTTCAATATTGTCAACATTAAATTGCTCAACATTGAGGAAACATAGAATTTGAAATATTGTTTATACAGTGTTATACAGTATTCGGCTTTTTATTGAAAAATTGTTCCATTAAATTTTTGGAAATAAAATCTTAATTAATTAATTAATCTAAATGAATTATTCGGCTAAAATAAAATTTTTTGCCAAAATTTTACGTTTACAAAACTTTCAACGTTTTAGATACAGCATTCGGTATTCCTCGGTGTTATCAATATTATTTATTATTACCCAAAATATTTAGAATATTTTTGTGATGCTGGGGTCCGTGACCAGAAAGGGGATAACTCGGGAAATCAAAAGTATAACTCACGAATGAATTATCAAATCAAAACAAAAAGTTAAAACAAATAAGCAATAATCTTTAATGCCAGAACGGGAAAGAAAGCAATACGTATTCAATCAAATATAGTTCACGAATAAAATTATTAATTCAAAACAAAGAGTATCAAGACAAATAAGCAATTATCTTTTATCGCCAGATTAAAAATTAAAGGTCGAAATAGCAATATGTATTCATCAATTGCGTCCTTTAAATGTGTATACTGACTCGTATGCACAAAAGACTTGACGATTAAATCTTGCCATACATATCAACGATAAATTTATGAAAGAGGGCCTTGCTTCTCAGTAAAATGTTGAAATATGAAATGCATTGCATCATTCTGTACGCGTAGAACTGCATAGCATAAATCTTCTTAGTTTGTGGTATTCCTGTCATTGGATTTCTTTGGCGGAGTTCAAAATGATATCCATTCTCCCCCTGCCAAATTATGAGTGGCCAATTAAAGCCACTTCATCTCCATGTGATTAGTATACATAATGTCTCAGAGAGCTTGGTTTATTTTGTCCATCAAAATGTTGGTGAAATAAAATAGGGAAACAAAATGTATTAGGGTATTAACTGAGCTTCAAATATTGAAAGAGAAAAACGCAATTAAATATTTCTTTAAACAACGAAAACGGTTTCAATTGCGTTGCAACAATGAAAAAAGAATTGCTGTAAATTATACCAAAAAATTATTTTTAAAAATTTATTAAAATTAGAGATAATATTTTATGGCAGCATTTTCGTTTAAAAGAAACTTTCAGATGTTAAAATAAACTTCATTAGAAATGAAATTGTTTGTTCTTTCTTCTGGTGTATCTATTTTCTTAATATTATTATTTGAAAAAAAATGCAATGGAGAAATGAGTACGAAAAATCACTAAAAAAAACACAAAATATTAAATAAAAACTTTTCTAGATATAATTTTAAAAATCGGGCTTCGAGATGCGTTGAGTCAGCATCAGGGCTACTTTTGTGCAAATCTCCAGGCTGTAAATGCAATATTTTAGGTCTAAACGTCGCGCACACACACAAGCATTGACTTCTATATAGAGAGAGGCTAGCAGTCTTCGGCAAATATCTCTTTTGCCGGGAATAAAATTTTAATTGAATCTCTTATGCATGATTGTGTGTTTTTTGAGATATATACTTCATTTATCTTCATATTCATGATATCTTTATAGTTGAAATTGTGGTGGACATTTAACCCTTGTTCTTGCACCTTTTCTCTTCTTTGGCTATATGAAAGACCGTCATGAATCACGTAATTGTGCGCATCATGTAACATCTAATTGCACGTTGTCGGTGCCAACTATTTGATTCCTCATGCAAAATCTGCATTTGATTTTAATATTAATATGGCGCGGCCTGTTTTCCGTCTAGCAACATGTTAGCTGGCTTAGAACACGCTGATAAAAATTAAAGCATAGGAATCATAATCTTTCAACTTACTGGATATGTTTCCGAATAAATTTGCTATGTCAGAGAACTTCGTTTACGTATTCCAAAAAAACAAAAAATGATGAAACAACAAAAAATCCATTATGTCAACTTTCTATCACCTTGTTTTTCAACAATCGAATTGAAACACGAAATTAAATCTTTTTTAAACAATTAAAGCAGTTTGATGTCCAATGCAACAATAAAATACAGGATGCCATTCAAAATCCATTTCAAAAATTAACAATGTTACAACTATATATTTTTAATGAAAGCGCATTTTTAGAAGTTTTTTTTTCAGATAGGTAACGCGCCGTTACAGTAATCTGAGCGGTCAAAACTTTTTGGAAATCTATAATTTTTGACAACCATTATCTGCAAAATTATGAAAGCCAGAAGAAAAGTAAAAGCATGTCTTTGTAAGAAATATCATGATCTTTAATTTGTCAAATTAATTGTAATTCGAAAACTGAATAGTTTTCGAGATATTCGAGAAAACTAAAAGAGGAGACCAGAAAACGCACATCGGCTTCTGCTGATCGGTAGCCATTGTGTATGGAAATCTCCCGCTGTAGCAAATTTAGAATGTCGTCATGGTACGACACCTTCATAAAAAATCCTCTTTTTTATTTGCTCTCTCATATAAAAAATCAGTGGTAACATTATTTTCTTTTAATTTTTAAAATGGGTCCAATAATTTATAACAACTCTGTATATTATTGTAAATTATGCCTAAAAGTATTTTTAAAATATCATTGATATTAGAGAAAAAATTATACAGAAACTTAATTGATATCATTTAAAAGATATTTTTGAATTATCTGTTTGTGCTAAAGTTAATTTTGTGCTGTTTTGTTTAAAGGAAGTTTTTAATGAAGAACGCAAATATTTCGCTTAATTTTTAATTAATTAAAATTCCAAGTCATATTTTGAATAAAAACGGCTCCGGGAGGCACATTCCCACCCTCCAAAGTATGTTTGTACTACATTCCTAGCTCTAGGACCAGCGGTTTGACCTTTAGAGCGCCAACACACACAGACAATCATACATTCATCTTTTTTATTAGTAGCTTACCCCTCTGTCACTGAATGTGACAGAGGGGTAAATTCTCCTGAATTGTTAGTAGAAATAGTACATTAAATTTTTAACGCGTTGTTGTTTTAGCATAGTTAGCCAGTATCTGCATATGTCATTTATCATTAGCCCTGCGTTATTCACGAGATATAGATGTCCCCATAAGTTTTCAAAATGATGCACTTTAAATTCCATTCATCTTTCAGAGGTGGAACTTTCAATACCTGGAAGATAAGAGAACACAAAGAAATATGGGGGACAAGTTTCTGCCAAGCGCCTGAACCATGTAACAGGAAACTAGCAGTTAACATTTCTTCATTTTTCACTGGTTTTGTAATAATTAATTTTTAACGGCTTATGTGTGAAATTCTGACACTTGCTTCGTTTAATTTTATTTTAAAACTATTTTAAGTAATTTTATTGAATTTAATTCTAAGAATTAGTAACACTAGTTTAACATCGCATAACTGGTTTTCTATATTCGCACTTACCAAAAAATTTAACGGATGTATAAACTAATTTATGTCGATATAATTGATTTAAATAGATGGGAATTACTGAAAGAATTTTAACCAAATAAGAAGCGAGAAGTAAGTTATGAAGATTTGTCTTCCAATCTGACGCTACTCTTGTTTCAAACTTATTTACAATGCACTTTGTAATTTCTATTGCCGAAGTGAAAGTTGATAACAAAAAATAAACTGAAATTGTTACATATTATAACATGTCAAAGGAAATAGATGTTCTAAATTAGCTAGGTGGAAAAATTATGTCTCAAGAAATACTCCTCATCTGATAAAGGCTTTTTACAATCTTCAAAATACTTTCATTATTAACGTCTTTGTAACTTTCAAACACAATGATCCAATATAAGTTGATATAAAGCGAGTTGGTGCAATCGGAAATTCGATTATTTAATTTTTATACCTCAAATTCTATGTAGAGCTGTCCAATGCCTGCCTTCCATTGGAATTAAAAAGAAGAACAAATCTTATTTTAGAGATCAACGGCACAGGACCATCAAACAAAAAAGTTAAAGAATAATAAAGCTAGACTAGGGGGCTCTGCCCCCTTCTCGCTAAAGCTCGTAAACCCTGCTCGCTTCGCTCGCTACATGAAGACACTGGGTGTCCTAGCACAGTTGTTATAAAATCTTTATATATATATAACACCCACACACGCTTGCCGTACAACCCCCAAGAGTCACGTTGTGATTCTTTTGGGATCACTACGTGATCCCAGCTCGCTCGCCGTACAGTTATGACTGTCTGTTAGTAATAGAACATTATAAATACATAATTACTAAGAGTAAATTTAAATTATCTGAAATAGCATAAACTCCTAAAATTTTTTCAGCAATTACTAATAAACTAAATCATCAAATTTCTAAAATTAAAATTCCCTGGTAGCATATATGTAAATATATATATGTAAATGTTTGAAAGAAATTTGAATGCTAAAATGTATAATTATAAAATGTTTAATTATAAAATGTATAATTATAAAATGTATAATAATAAAATGTATAATTATAAAATGTATAATTATAAAATGTATAATTATAAAATGTTTACTAATATAAATTATTTACATCAATCAGAAATCAGGCAATTAAAACTTATTGGTACACAAAATTGAATTTTTCTTCAAGTTTCATTAGCCCCAAATTTATTCGAACAAACTTCTTAATTTCCACTCTTCTCAATGAATTGCTGCTGAAAAAAACCTTCGCCACTTGTATACACACTCACTGTAATAATTATTTAGCCAAGAAAGTAATAACTTTTCTCGCTGGGTAGTTATTTATCCGTTAAAACCTCAGAAAGTTTGAGTTACGAAACATTATTTCACGAACTTGCAGCTTAAAAAGCACAGTTTAACTGACAAATAGCTTTAAACATGTTCAGATTCACTATTCAAAATTATAAACCATAATAAATATTTACTTTTAATTTTTAAAATTAACAAAATTGCCTTTTTTCAAAAATTCTTAAAATTCATAAAATTTTTGCTTTTTACAACAAAATTTTACACATGCTCTTTTTCCGCTGAAATCTTAATCGGAAAAGCTTCGCCACATCTATACACACTCACTACAGTAATTATTTAGCCAAGAAAGTTACAAATTTTATCTCTGGGTAGTTATTTATGCGTTACAACATCAGAAAGTTTGAGTTACGAAAGATTATTTAGCCCATTTCACAAACTTTCAGCTTAAAAAGCACAGTTTAACTGACAAATAGCTTTAAACATGTTCAGATTCACAATTCAAAATTATAAACCATAATAAATATTTACTTTTACCTTTTTAAAATTAACAACCTTAGCATTTTATTATTGATTAGATACCCTTTTTCAAAATTTTCATCCTTCAAAATCATGAACATGCACTTTTTAAATGAAATATTGCCTCTGCACATGTAAACACACTCCCTCCAATTATTATTAAGTGAAGGAAGGGATACTATTTTTCTCTGGATAGATGGAATTCGGAACATATGAGCTGTCGAGAGATGAATAAACCAATTTTTCAGAAACTTTTAGCTGAAAAGGACATTCAGTATTAAGCTCACATTAATCCAAACTGTACGACTCAAACTTATTTAATTCAAATGATCTAAACTAACAAAAAAAATTCGCTGTTTCCGACTTTAAACCAATTCAAAATCTCGGCGTCAGGGTTCAGATTGGTAAACAAACTGATCGTTGCCAACAGGGAGAAAGAAATAAAGGTCCTTTCTTTGTGCCACGCATAAGCGTTTTATATAATATAGATATAAATATTGCGGAAGTTTTTGCCTTCTCTGCAAAATTATTTAAAATAGTCACCTAAAGTTATTTTTGCTCTTTTTTGTATTCCTTAGATATTTATTCTTTAAACTGCAAGTGATACATTTTCTCAGAAAAAGTATTATTAAAATGGGGAAAATTATGTTCTTATTCTTTAAACTGCAAGTGATACATTTTCTCAGAAAAAGTATTAAGAAAATGGGGAAAATTATGTACCGAACGTGCCTAACCATGTAACAAATTTTTACGCCCCTAACAGAGGGTTTAGATAGAACTAATATAAGAAAGATTTGTTTTAGAAGTTTGCTATAAACTCTTTCCTATTAGGGGCCTAGAAGGTTTGAAAAGGAATGATGCGCATGTAAAAATTGAAAATTCGTATCCACCTTTTTCATTCAATCTCTCTCCTCCCACTACAGCCTTAAGGCGAACGGAAATGAGATGTAAATAAATCCCCGTTGGCAAGTCGGAAGACAAAGATAGATTCCTCTTGTCTAGAGATCTAAAAAAGAACAAATCGTTCTCTATATTAATCAGGATTAGAGCTACATGGTTAAAGCTGTTGGAAATAAATGCAAATGATGAGAGTTTTCCAACATGGTGTGACATGCATAGGTTAAAAGAGAGTTTAAATTGAGGAGGGGAATCAAATTTTAGCTCATATCTTCAAAGCAGTGGTGGCTATCAAAACACTTTCATTACAAAAGTCAGGCTACATATCGCCTCATTTGAATTTTCTTTCTCTCTTCAATCGTAAGGGAATTATGGGGAAGTGAAAATTTTAACCTCCCGCCATTTGCACTCCCTTTAGATGGATAGCTCGTCTACGAACTCGGCCATGATTTTCGCCGTCTTATAACATATTCCTCGCTAGTTAAAATCTAATCAAAATTACTCTAGTTATCAAGTTCACAAGACAACTTGTACAAAAGGTTTTTTTTTCTCTCCCATATTCTCTAACTTCTTATAGTTCTTACTAATTTGTCTTAACAAAGAAGTTTCATTCTGTTTCCGTAAAGTACTGATCTGCAGAGATGTGTCGTCTCTCAGTGTATTACAAGAGGATTTCTTTTATGATTCATTGGTAATTTAATGAAGATTGTATCCTTTCAAGGACACCCGAAGCTCGCTGCCATTTCCCGGCTTCCCCTAACATGCTTGGTATGATCCGACATCTTCGTCAACTCCCACTCCGTGGGTGGAGGATTTTCGTCTTTAATTACTGAACCCGAGGGATGCTTCTGTGTTTAAACTCAGTGGACTGTTGCTACTTTTTGAACGGGTCTCCCAGAGTTTCTGTTGTATCATTTTTCCATTGTTCCAGGACTTTACTTGCCGAATTCAGCTACCAAGATAGTTACAAAAGATGAAAAAGGAGGTATTGCAATTCTCTAATGTACAAGAAAGTTAATTTGTATAATTTATTTTCTCTTTTGGACCATTACATTATTTTGAAAGAGAGTCGCAAAGTCTCCATTGGATAGTGCGCAGTAATACAAGAAGGCAAAACACATACTTTAACAAAACAAACTTATTTATGTTCATAAACATTAAGTCATGCAATTCAAATAAAGCCAAATTAGCCTGCTCAAATACGAAAACATACATCCAAAATTTTGAAAGGTGAATTTTTCTTTGACAAAATATTTATAAACTGGACCATCAAAACAATTATTTAGAAAAATGCATTACTAGAGAATGAATGATAAAAAGAAATCACTAGCATCAGAGCCTTTCGGTTATGTATCATAGAGAGCATACCAGTATATAAATAAAATTCCCGAATTTACCACATTTACATTTCGAGCCAAATCTTCATTTTCCTGTTGCACAGAAAAAGATTCTAGCATTGTGCTCTGATGAGTCATAGTGACAATGCTATCACACCAAAATATTCAAAATATAAAAGCATAAAAATCTGCACAAACAAAATCAGTTTCTGTCACTATCTCACACACATAACCCTAAAGATTTCCAAAAAATGGTCTGGGTTGGACACGGCACCACTTTATGTCGTGTAGCTATCTTTGATTAATCTAAATTCAATTTTTGATCGTATAATAGAATAGCCAGGAAAGAAATCGTAATTGCGTTGTGTTCAAAAGGCTAGTTATTAACCCCAGGTAAACCTTACAATGACATAAATTTGTAAGTAGATAATACCAGACCTGGAAAATCTGTTAAGACACATTGAGTGTGAAAACATATCCATGAAAGTAGAACAGAAACTGTAAAGTTGAACTAAATGCAATTTATTTATGGATTAAAAAATAAAAAAAAACATATATACACTTTTGGCGATAGACATGTTCGTGTGCACAATATGCTAGCACTCTTGAATAAAATACACTCTTTCTGGATCATAAACACTTAACATAAATTTCTGAAATGCAAAGTTTGGGGACCCCTAACAGGTGAAGGACATTTACACATGTAAGGTATTGCAAGATTACAATCATTAATTTTGTCATACGAGTATAATCAGAATTGTAGATTAACATTGTGTAGTTTGCAGGCTGACATTACATTTCTAATGCTAAGAATTTACCCGGCAAACAAAATACATTTCTGCATTTCTTACAATTGTCGTTACTCAAAATATAATAAAAGTGTACAACTTCTATTGCATAGTAACCCTGTTAATACCTTATGATTTTTAAAAATCCACAATTGAATCCCTACTTCTTTCAAAATTTTTCTGAATGACCTACTTGCAACAATACAATAAAGAAATTGTTTATTCTTCTGATTGGAGGGCGAGGTTTCTCAGAAAAAGGGTCGGTAATGCCCTAACACCCAAAGGATAATTAATCAAACAGGACAGGGTTCGAAAAAGGTCTTTGTGTAAAACAGACAATTTGTCGCGTCAGGATAGTAAAATTTGGGTCGTCCGTTGCACGCTTATTGTCAAGGAGTCATAAATGGCAGGAAGTGGAATTGACCTAATTAGTAAAACGGGAGATTCGGATCCTTTTCTACAAAGGAGCGAAAGACTCAAGAACAAATTTTAATTTCAAACTCAACGGGGCTTCAAAAGCGTCAAATAAGCAATTACGGCGAGTCACCTCCTCGTGCGTTTCTCAAGAAAAGGGGGAGGTATATACGGTAAAAGAGGAAAGAAAAAGGTTGTATTCTTCAGGGGGTTTGTATAAAGTTAAAAGAGGGCTAGCTGTCCAGAGTTCAAAAAGTGCATAAAAAAACATTTCGTGTAATTTAGACAAAGAATTAAAATTTAAGTTTCTCAATAAAAATAAAGGTATTAGTCTGCCGAAAAATAAATAATAATTAAAATAATCGACACCACATATCCTATCCGTTCCTGAAAAAAATTTTTATGCAACGCATAAACATTTTCTTGATGAAATCAAGTGATGTGCAAATAGGTCAGATGTAAAACATAAATATCAAATCACAATACAACATTAAATACAAATAAATCACTGAAAAAGAATTTTTACGATTAATCATATATAAGTACACACACATCAACAAGTATCACATAAAAATTTCACACAACGTGTTATGAAATAGCGAAAGAGCATTGCAATCACCAAGGATCAGAGCAAAATGTTATCCAATATTTTTCAACCCGACACAGTCTGAAGTGTCATTCAATAAAAATAAAACTCACCCGATAACACAGAAATCATAAAAATTTTCAAGAAATTTTAACTCTAAATCCTGCCAATTCGCAGTGCTAAGAAAAAAATGTCAATGTCTCAAACCTAAAAATCATCATCTCAAATCCAGTTCACTTTGAATTGTAAATATGTAAATAAAGGTGAAAGCTTATCCATCAAGTCATTACACTGGACATTCTGATCCCAAAAGTAAACAAATAAAAATAATCTAGAACTAACTTAAAGTAGTAAAAGGTGATACAAAAGATAAAAAAGAAACAATTACAATATACGTATCTAAATTCAAAACAAAAGTGTGTACTAGTGTTATGTGTGAAGTCGTACTGTGTATTCTGTATTCACAGAAAGTTAAGCTTTCCGAAAAAACAAAGTTTCAGAGATCAGCATCCTGTAGATCAAAAATACAAAATATCAGAAACACAAAAGTGCAAGGAGTCAACTTAACACTACATAATACTCCAAAAACTCACATATACAAACACATGTATATTAAATATGACTCGCAACCCCAAACATAAGGAGTTACTTCATACCAAAAGTGACCTAAAAAACCTACACAAATACTCAGTAATATTCATGTACTAATTTGCACATAAAAACAACAAGTATCAACACGTGATTTAATAAGTGTCGCTACCAAATTTTCCTACAACATTCATCCAAGTAGAAAAACAAACAGAAAAATAATCTCCAAAATTTTTCTAAACATTAATTTATCAGAACAAAGATCTCATAAATACATATACAAAATTTTAAATAAATCACAAACCATGCTGTAACTAGCTCAGTAATTGCTAAGTGCAAAAAATGGAAGAGGCAATAGGTGAAAAAAAAATTACAATATTTTTTAACTCGAACATAACTTTCAAAACTGTATTATCAAGTAAAATTCTATAGAATGTGAGAAAAGAATTTATGTCTACCAAATATTTCAAGTTAAGGAAAACAGTAGGGAAAGGATTAAAGAATGGAATTCGAGCAGTACACCAAAGTGTTAAATCATACCGACCCGCAGCAAATTCAACAACTGCAATGCACAAACAAAATACCAAAATCATTGAAATATGTTAACAGAATGTAACAGGCGCCTTATCACAAACCACAAACATACAGTAAGAGTTAAACAGAAGGTTGAAATATAGAATAGTATAGTTCTGATCAAAAATTTTAATCTATTTCACTCTATCAAACACATGCAAAGAATGTAAACATAACACAGCGTGGCATACATTAAATACAATTATAGAGAAAACATGGAAATAGAAAAATGGGCAGAATCACAAAATGACCCACAACACCATGTAAATAAAATAAAAACATAAAAAAAACTGTAGGAATGGCACAATTCATCAATTGCAACATCTAGCAAGTTGATCAGTGACTTCCATAAGTGATCAATTTACTCAGAGAAGAAAATACAAGTAAACTATATGATGAGTAAATGTGATTAAATACGCAGCGCAAAATACAATGTACAAAATAAAAGAAAAGAAGATTTATGTAAATATAAGTACAAAATGAAACTGTCAAGTCCATTAAGCAACAGTGTGAAACTTGTTAGTAAATAAAGCAGCCATCAGAGTTTGTGTATCAACAAAACCATGTGATCCTGTTTGTTTGTAAACAACAGAAAAAAAAGAACACCAAACTATCACACCAAAATAATGCAATGTGAATTTTGTCAAAAATCTAAACGTGTGCATGGAAAGAAAGCACTCTATCGTACATTATAAAGGAAAAATAAAAATCATAATATTCAAAACAAAGAAAAGAAGTCACCATATAAACATTGCACAATACAACCAAATCAAAAGGTAAACAAAAATTTTTGCTCAGGCGAAAAATAATAGACACATACTAGCATGCAAAGTCATTATCCCTTCATTATTTATTTAACCACAAGCAAGTCAAACTATCTCTGAAAAGTTTGAAAATAGTATAAACATACAGTACAAAGATATCTGAAATGTTACTTATGCAATATATATAACCGTTACAGTAACAAAATATCACTAAGAATCATCCACGGCTTATTAAATGATTTATTTTGTATACGTATAAAAGTAGAAGTTAATTATCCCAAAACATTAACAATGTTTAACCACATCAACAGACCAATCACTAACAAATCCTTAACTAATTTTACAAAACAAACTTTATATAAAAGAATTTTACACGTAATCGCCAAACCAAAATTTTTGAATAAGAATCCACAGAAAACTGCAAATTAAAGCAAAATGTCTCAGAGTGAAAGAAACACTGTAAAAGCAGTGGGGAACCGGGAAGCAAAAGGTTATGCCACTTAAGTGGTTTATCAGTCGGACACAAATAGAAAGAAAACACAGATTTCTATGAATAGTATTACTTTAGGAAAAGTCAACACACAGCCATCCTTAGTTTTCAAACATGAAAAGAAACATAAGACCCATTTTACTCAATCAAAACAGTGCAAAGATTTTTCCATTACACAAAAATTTTACTCAAAACATCTACCAGAAATACACAGGTAGTAAAACAGGAAAAGTGGTCTCGAAAGATCTTTTCCACTGAGAAAAATGGCACGAAGTTCATCACATGAAAACCAAATTGATCGTGTGCAGAGTAAGCAAAATAAATGAAAATGCACCACAGAAACAGATCTGAAAAACTCTTAATGGATTAGAAAAGGAAAGATCAAAAGAGTCGCAAAGTCTCCATTGCATAGTGCACTGTAATACAAGAAGGCAAAACACATACTTTAACAAAACAAACTTATTTATGTTCATAAACATTAAGTCATGCGATTCAAATAAAGCCAAATTAGCCTGCTGAAACATGAAAACATACATCCAAAATTTTGAAAGGTGAATTTTTCTTTGACAAAAAAAATTTATAAACTGAACCATCAAAACAATTAATTAGAAAAAATGCAATACTAGAGAATGAATGATAAATAGAAATCACTAGCATCAGAGCCTTTCGGTTATGTATCATAGAGAGCATACCAGTATATAAATAAAATTCCAGAATTTACCACATTTACATTTAGAGCCAAATCTTCATTTTCCTGTTGCACAGAAAAAGATTCTAGCATTCTGCTCTGATGAGTCATAGTGACAATGCTATCACACCAAAATATTCAAGATATGAAAGCATAAAAATCTGCACAAACGAAATCAGTTTCTGTCACTATCTCACACACATAACCCTAAAGATTTCCAAAAAATGGTCTGGGTTGGACACGGCACCACTTTATGCCGTGTAGCTATCTTTGATTGATCTAAATTCAATTATTGATCGTATAATAGAATAGCCAGGTAAGTAATCGTAATTGCGTTGTGTTCAAAAGGCTAGTTATTAACCCCAGGTAAACCTTACACTGACATAAATTTTTAATAAGATAATACCAGACCTGGAAAATCTGTTAGGACACATTGAGTGAGAAAACATATCCATCAAATAGATGAAAAGAAAAGAAACTAGTAAGTAGTACAGTAAGTAGAACAGAAACTGTAAAGTTGAACTAAATGCAATTTATTTATGGATTAAAAAAATAAAAAAACATATATACACTTGTGGCGATAGACAGATTCGTGTGCACACTATGCTAGCACTCTTGAATAAAATACACTCTTTCTGGATCATAAACACTTAACATAAATTTCTGAAATGCAAAGTTTGGGGACCCCTAACAGGAGAAGGACATTTACACATGTAAGGTATTGCAAGATTACAATCATTAATTTTGTCATACGAGTATAATCAGAATTGTAGATTAACATCATGTAGTTTGCAGGCTGACATTACATTTCTAATGCTAAGAATTTACCCGGCACACAAAATACATTTCTGCATTTCTTACAATTGTCGTTACTCAAAATATAATAAAAGTGTACAACTTCTATTGCATAGTAACCCTGTTAATACCTTATGATTTTTAAAAATCCACAATTGAATCCCTACTGCTTTCAAAATTTTTCTGAATGACCTATTTGCAACAATACAATAAAGAAATTGTTCAGACTGAATATTACATTTATGCTGCTAGGTGTTATTCGTAGTTCTATTCAAGATATTCAATTAAAAAAATAAATAAAATAAACTTAGCTGACAGCTTTGATGAGGGCAATCTGGGCTGGGTGTCTGTATTCGGAAGCGCACACGAGAGCTGGAAGGAGAGGCGAGTCTCTTTCACACATTTTTGAGCCTTTTCATGGAACCTTGTAAAGGAAAATGTCCTCCCAATTCGGCCGATAATTACACCACACATATTCGGAATACTTGGGCTTGTAGCTGACAGCTCCTTTCGGCAGGCGAATCAACTCGGTATGCCCGACGACATCTTCTGGCTCCAGGACAATCACACAGCGACATCAGCTTCTTTAACGGACGGGTGACCGGAAAACTTCAGCCTGGAATCTTGCTGGGCTAATCAGTGCGGCAACATGCACTGATTGTCCAGACGGACTGTCCTGGATGTTTCTATATCGCTCCCAGGAACGAGCCTACGCATGGCCGCACTTGAAGCAAATTTTTCCAATCAATTTCCCTCATCGTCGAATAACCTTCTCTTTGCAAGTCCGCAAAATGGTAGCTCACCGACGCTGAAAAAACGTGATCCCTCTACTGGGGCAGGTTGATTGCCAGATCTCTCTGCGCCCGATCAAAGGTAGGAAAAATCAAAATCATCTTCTTCGCTTGTTCTGGCTTGAACTTAACTCTGTCTTTCGATCAGTCTCTCCTCGTTTTAATTTTTCCGCTTTCTTATACCAAAAAAATACAGTGCCAAGTCGATCCTTTATTGCTCAATTCCTGAGCTAAAGTCCCAAGCACTTTCAATCAGCAAGGCATAGAATGAAAATTCTTAATTTGCGCCAAGAAGAAAACTGTCATCAGAAACTCGCCAAACCGTCCAGCAACCCCTTGTGTACGCCCCAAAGAGTTGCAGTAAGCCAATTGGGAACCCTTAGACTCTTCTGATTGGAGGGCGAGGTTTCTCAGAAAGAGGGTCGGTAATGCCCTAACACCCAAAGGATAATTAATCAAACAGGACAGGGTTCGAAAAAGGTCTTTGTGTAAAACAGACAGTTTGTCGCGTCAGGATAGTAAAATTTGGGTCGTCCGTTGCACGCTTATTGTCAAGGAGTCATAAATGGCAGGAAGTGGAATTGACCTAATTAGTAAAACGGGAGATTCGGATCCTTTTGTACAAAGGAGCGAAAGACTCAAGAACAATTTTTAATTTCCATCTGAAAGTGGGTTCAAAAGCGTGAAATAAGCAATTACGACGATTCACCTGCACGTGCGTTTCTCAAGAAAAGGGGGAGGTATATACGGTAAAAGAGGAAAGAAAAAGGTCGCATTCTACAGGGGGGTTGTATAAAGTTAAAAGAGGGCTAGCTGTCCAGAGTTCAAAAAGTGCATAAAAAAACATTTCGTGTAATTTAGACAAAGAATTAAAATTTAAGTTTCTCAATAAAAATAAAGGAATTAGTCTGCCGAAAAAATAAATAATAATTGAAATAATCGACACCACAAATCCACAAAATTCTGTAAGACCAGTTGTTGCACCATCCAAAGAATTTAGAAGATGACTGAGAGATAACTCTTTTGTTTGATGCAAGCAAATGCACCATTGTAATGGTATATTGAGGCCAGTTCCATCAAGCGAATAATACCTCCCTTGTGCCCCGTATTTGTTCCATCGCATCCAATTAATATTAGCCCATTTAATTGCATATTATTTGATACAAAAAATTTGAGTATTGCTTCCTTTATGGCTTTAGCTTCTCCTGTTGTAGCATTAACATGTCCGATATGCACAGAATTAGGTTCGTTTACAGGAGTATAATGCGCCTCCTTCGTGGTCTTTCGATAGTACTTCTGTTTGGGTTGTCCTTTTTAATTAGCACTTTTGTGTTGTCTTTTCCCCCATCTAAATATAATCCGGTTAAAAGAGACCAAGACACTGTTAACTTAGTAGACTCTGCAACTGAATTTTAATGCTTTTTTCGCTGTCTACGAATTTTATTGCAATCTATCACATGCGAAGTCTCTCCTTCGTGTACAATTCCAATGTCTTGTAAAACAAAACTGGCAAACGAAGTAGCTTCTCTATCTGAAATTCAGTATCGATCACATTCCCTTGCTAAGGTAGGGAAATCTAAACGATTTTGTGATTGATATACCAAGGTAATTACATCCGACTTCGTAAGCCAGAATTAACTTTGCAACTGTTACCAGACAACTACGAACAGCCTCTTTCCAGACGTACATCACATCCCTCTCTCTACCTACTCAAAGATCAAATTTCATTATCAGATGGTGGCCTCTCTCCACCATCAGAGGCCATTTATACTGATGGCTCCAAAACGGAGAAGGGAGTAGGGGCAGCGTACTGTAGGATTGCACAAAACCAAATAATAGAGAGTTGGTTTGTAAAGCTTCCATCTCAGGCAACGGTTTTTCAAGCCGAGTTATTGGCCCTTAGTAAGGCTGTGGAACTAGCAAAGACCATGGTAAATCAAACACCAATTAAAATCTTTACGGATAACAGGGCGGCAATTCAGGCGTCCTCTAATCCAAAGTCAAAAAACCACATAGCCAGACAAATTTTCCTTTCGCTCCTCAGTAGCCCAAACATAAAGCTAAATTGGATAAAAGCCCATGCGGGTTACTTCGGTAATGAATCAGCTGATCTCCAGGCTAAATCTACAGCAGATTCAGAAACCACAAATATCCATCAAATAAAATTTTCTAAAGCTTTTTTAAAAACACATCTAAAGAAGTTCCTGACTCAAGAGTGGCAGCGAACCTGGGAAGATGCAACCACAGGTCGACCAATCCACAATATCATCCCTAAAGTTTCGTTTGATCCTGTCTGCTGGACACGAGAAGAAATCCTCTTTTTTACGCTACACGGACCTTTCCCTTCATACTTCAACCGTTTCAAAATTCTTCCTTCCCCCAATTGTAGCTGTGGCCAAGTTGGTACACCGTTGCACTATGCAACGGAGTGTATTCTCACATCCTCATGGCACATCAAAAAGCCAGCAGAAAATCTTCAAAAAATTTGGTTTCGCAGGGTTGCGGCCAATAAAAATTCAAGATTGCTTATAAGGAAAATAGTACAACACATAAACAATAACAGGGCCCTCTTCAGACCAGATTAAACCATGTCTGGTTTGGTTTTTATTGCAGTTTTGTCGTGTTTTGTTTTTAACCTAACAGTGTGAATTTATTTTTCATTTCAGATAACGTTTCAGGAATCATATTCAGTGCATTGCCATTTTTGTATTTGCAATTGTGTATTAGTACCCAACTCCTCATAGTAACATCTAAAAATTTCCACACATGGTCCCAAGTTTTCCCTATTGTAATATGTGTTTTTCCATTGTGTATCAGTCGTTTCTTAATAATAGAGAAGTAGGTATATTCTTGTAATGAATTTCTTGAGTCCTCGTTTCAGTGAACAGTGTAGGTCATGTAGTAAAATAGTTAGTATGGGTGTATTTCTTGTAAACAATCACAAGGGTCTTCATTATGTTGACCTAGTATTGATTTTTAATCTAAAAGTGTGCATTAGTATTTTATTTCAGATATTGTTTGAGGTACAATATTCAGTGCTTCAGCTTGTTGTATTTGCAATTGTGTGTCAGTATCCCACTCCTCAAGTAGCATTTAAAAATTTCTACATATAGCCCCAGGTATTCCTTATTGTTCCCTGTGTTTCTGTATTGTGTTTTTGTCGTTCTTAAATAATTGAAATGTAGGCATATTCTTGTATTAAATTTTAAGAATCCTTGTCCCACATGAACAGTAATAGTAATGTAATCAAATAGAAAACATGAGTGTTTATTCTTGTAAATAATCAACAGGGATATAATAACATGCTAAACTCAATGAAACTCATTGATCCAAACTAGGTACCCAGTTTATCTGTTAAGCCAAAAGTGTCAGGGTTTTTCCTATTAGAAAAGTATTGTCTGGTAACAAGGAATTGCATCTGCATCAGGTTAATTAATTTCTTCCAAATTGTAAAAGGTACTCAAATCATGAATAATTATTTATCCTAGTACTATATCAGTCAATACCTTAATTCTTGGAGCACAATGTGTCTTTTAACTCTGAAGTACAGTTTGAGTGAATTTAAAAAGAAGAGTAAGGGTGCGTCCCTGTTTTAGAATTTCAGTTCTTAAATATTGTTTGTATCGGGTAGCATAAAACTTATTAATTGTTAGAATTTCGGCCTTATTACTTAGAACTGTGTATATAATCGGATGCATAAAGGGTACAGTTAAGTCTTTTTCATGTTTTAAAATGTTTTTTTTATGGTAAAAAGTATATTGTAATGGGAACATATCCAGTAACACCAGGTTTGGGTAAAAAATTTACACTAGATAAACATCGACTCTATTTCTATTCCTTATAAAGGAATTTTGTTATTTTAGATATTAGAAATATATTTCATGCTTTTGGAAAACATTGTATACAGTATTTGATTGGTTTGTTCTTTAGTAGTTTCAAACATGTTAGCATTGTCTTGTAACAAATGTAACATAAGTATAAACTTAGCATATCAAAAAATTCAAGGTTTGTAGTAACAATGGCCATTTTGTGTACGGTCAGTCTCACTATTTGTAAATATTTTGTATGGTTTGTTCACTGAATGAAGGTGTTCGGGGGGCGGTGTCTGGTATGGGGAGCCGTGGGCCCCGTGGGGGGAGTTGTTTGCCTAATCCGCCCTGCACCCAATCAAACTGGTGTAATAATCTAGGTTATAGGTACCGGGGGTGCAGGCGGCGTTATGTTATGTATACGTGGAGGAAGACAGTGTTGAGCTCAAGTAGCTCCATTGATTGAGCATGAGCAGCATGAGCAGAGAGAAGGATATTCTAGCCGTAAAGCTTCATACCATCACCCCTATGTAAATGACATCTCACGACAAGGAAGAGTTTCAAAACACAACACACTGCAACTCGTAGAAAAAATGGTTGGGAAAAGATAGGCTCAGAGATCATGACCATATATCTGGGAAGTATAGACAAGCTCTGCATAATAAGTGTAATCTTCAATTAAAACAGCGCAAGATGATTCCATGCATTTTTCATAATTTAAAGAATTATGATGGTCATCTAATTATGCAGGGACTTGGGAAACCTCAAGAACATGAAATTAGCGTCATTCCCAATATCATGGAAAAATAAATCTCATTCTCCATTAGACGAAACAAAGAGAAATTTAATGTTACCTTGCAATTCATCAACAGTTTTCAGTTTTTAAATGCTTCACTTCAAACACTAGTCGAAAATTTAGATGAGATCAAATTTTCTATCCTGCATAGTTGCATATCTTCTCCACACAGGGATCTCTTATTTCAAAAGAGGATATATCCCTATGAGTATGTGTCTACATTCAGCAAATTTGAAGAAACAGAGTTACCACCACGCTCTGTATTTTACAGTTCCCTCACCAATGAAGTAGTCAACGAAGCGGAATATGAGCATGCCCAAACTCTTTGGAAAAGTTTTAACATGAGGAATCTCGGAGAATATCATGATTGATATGTCATGACTGACGTGATTTTTATAGCGGATGTGTTTGAAAACTTCCGGAAACTAACACAGAATTTTTATCAACTCCATGCAGCGCACATACTAACTTCTCCGGGCTTGGCATGGCAGGCAGCATTGAAGATGACAGTTGTGAAGTTGGATCTCTTCACAGATATCGACATGCATCTGTTCATCGAAAAGGGGCTTCGAGGTGGAGTTTCCATGAATAGTCATCGACACAGTGAAGGGAATCATCCCCAATGTCCTACTTATGACTCAACTAAAGACAACAAGTATATCACCTACTTCGATGCCAATAATTTATATGGGTAAGAATTTTTTATATAATTAAAGTTCATTTAACTGAAATAATGCGCTAGTTCATAATATATAAATATATATATATATGCAATTAAAGTCCCATTTAAAGTTCATTTAACTGAAATAATGCGATGGTTCATTATAAATATATATCTAAAACTATCTTGTTGCAGATGGGCCATGTCTCAACCGTTGCCCGTGAGGGACTTTGAATGGGTTTCACCTGATAAGATATCCCAGCAGCAAATTTTTCAACATCCCGATGACTTTGCTGTGGGTTACATTTTAGAAGTGGATATGGAATATCCTCCAGAGCTTCTTGATCTTCATAACAGCTATCCCCTGGCCCCGGAAAGAATGATCATCGAACCACCTATGCTGAGTCCAACAGCAATGGAAATTTTAGCCGGGATGAAAATGAAACCTGCGTCGAAAAGTGAGAAGTTGGTGTCAAACTTATGCAACAAACAAAATTATGTACTACATTATAGAAATCTGAAGCTCTACCTTTCATTAGGCTTAAAAATGGCCAAAATTCATCGAGTATTAAAATTCACTCAACATTGTTGGTTGAAGGAGTACATAAACTTCAACACGGAGTAACTGAAACAGGCAAAATCAACATTCGAAAAAGATTTGAATATTGCTGTATAAGGCAAAACGACGGAGAACTTAAGAAATCGTGTAAAAGTGGACATTGTAAACACCATGAAAAATCTAAAAAGTTAGCTGCATCTCCTGCCTTTCATGCTTTCACCATTTTTGATGAAAACTTAGATGCTGTGCAAACGAACGTTGACAAAACTCACTTTAAATCGCCGTATTAAAGTAGGATTTACCATACTTGAACTGAGTAAAGTATTAATGTACGAGTTTCATTATAACGTTGTCTTGAAAAAGTATGGAGATAAAACCCGGCTGCTCTTTACCGACACAGACTCTTTGTGCTATGAGATAAGAACTGAAGATCTGTTTAAAGACTTTCAAAAAATGAAGCACTTCTTTGACTTTTCTGACTATCCTATAGATCATCCTCTTTTTAGTGTTGAGAACAAAAAAGGATTTTTGAAAGATGAACTCAATGGGCAACCCTGTTTTCAATTTGTCGGGCTGCGTTCAAAGAGGAGGACAAAAGTTCCTGAGTAACAAAGGCGAAAAACAAACAGCCAAAGGAATTAGTAGGAGTGTGCGACAGCAACAGTTAAAACACATAAACTATCGTGATTGTCTGCTCAGTCGCAAACCTTCCAGTTTGTCACAATTTAGAATTGGCAGTGAGAAGCACCGCATTTTCTCCATTCAACAAAAGAAGAAAGCCTTGTCAGCCTTTTGTGACAAGAGATATTTGCTAGAAGATGGTGTGACCAGTTTGTCCTATGGCCATAATAGAATAGTTAACTTTTTCTCATCATTCCTTAATTTTTAAATACACCTTAATTTTTAAATATAATACTTTCCTTTTTTATCATCATTCCTTAATTTTTAAATACACCATAATTTTTAAATACACTCTTTTCCTTTTTTCATCATATCTTTAATCATCATCGTTTTCTCAATGTAGATCGCTTTCATCTTTGTTTCCATCGATTTCATAATCTTCATCGGAACTCCCCCAACGTTAGAAGTTTGGCGCAAAAGAAAGTAATTTGATATTATGTAAACATCCGGACCCTACATGACGCGTTAAGTTTATTCCTTTGTCACGTCTCCCGTTGGCTGCATCTCTCAGTTTTTGGTTCGTAAAATTATTTCTAATATTTGGTATTTCATTCAAATTCTTGGTTTATCATAATGTTCGGGGTAAAGGACAGTGCTTTTAGCTTTATGCCAGCACTGTTCGCAGAAAAGATTATGATTTCACTAATTTTTTAGCGGTTCGTATAGATTTTACTTACCCTGATGAGCATCTATCCGCTTTTACCGATTAACTACAGTCTCTCCATTTTATTTCAACATTTATTGATTTTCATGACATTGATATATATAAATGAAGGAAAATATAATAGAAAAACAATAAAATAACAAACTTTCATATCAAAGTCGAAAGGATGTGATAAAACGAATTGAAAGTATATCTGAGTAAAGATAAAAATGCGAATAGTGTCAGATGGAAAAATATATATAAAAATATCACATACACTTAGAATGCTCTAAAAGCTGCAATTCCAAAAGCGCTGTGGTAGATAGAGTATAAATCGTACAATGAAAAACACAATTAAAGCACAGTAACGTTTTTTCAGAGGATGAAGTTATTGTGAATTGCTAAGATATAAACAGTTTGACATTTTCTTGCATTTAGTTATGCCGTAAGGCCTAAAACACTGATTTTCATCCCGAATGTCAAACCAAAAACAGAGAGAGGAGTTTTGAATAATTAAAATAAAAGTGCGATGTGATATAACATTAGAGCAAAGTAAGAATAAATATTTTACGTACCAGAAGGACAGATGATAATTATTCAAAACTCCTCTCTCTGTTTTTGGTTTGACATTAGGGATGAAAATCAGTGTTTTAGGCCTTACGGCATAACTAAATGCAAGAAAATTTAAAACATTTTATATCTTAGCAATTCACAATAACTTCATCCTCTGAAGAAACGTTATTGTGCTTTAATTGCGTTTTTCCTTTTACGTTTCATACTCTTTCATTTTTACGATTTATACTCTCTCTCCTCTCTCTCTATATATACATAAAACATAATAGAAAAACAATAAAATAAAATAAAACAACACACTTTCGTATCAAATTTGAAAAGATATGGAAAAATGAATTGAAAGTATAATGATTTTACGATTTATACTCTCTATCATTTTGCAATTTAAACTCTCTCTCTCTGTATATATATAACTCTAATATTAATAACGTATAGCCAAATGTTATATGTATACCAATAAATGAACATAAGTAATAGTCACAATTAAGACTTAAAATATAGGAAAATTGTACATATATTTAAAACTAAAGGCGGCCACTCACTTCACGGATTTTTGGAACGCGAGACGGAAAAACCCATCAAATCTGAGGTAATGAGCCAAACGGCTCGTAATGTTTGGAATTCCGTCTGGACTGAAATCCGAGCGTGCCGGGAAGGAAAATTCTGCGTCGAGGGAAATGAGAAGGGGAAAAGTCCGCCATGATTCTCGTCTTGCGTTTTGGAATTTTATTTTTTATTTTATCTATTTAATAAAAACTACTGTTGTGTGTCCCATGAAGTATGGCCCAGGAACAGAGGGAAGTTTCATGGCAGAATATTCCAGCAGTTTTCCTCACCATTTTAACTTGTTGAAAAGGTATTTAGAAAGGTAAGTGTAGAAATATTTATTTATTCTTCCCTTAAATCACTAGAATATGTTTTAACTCTGTATCTTCATAAGCCTAGCTCAATGATTCATATAGATATTAAAGCTACTTGATAATACTAATTTCGAATACTTTTACTCACTTTAGGGGGTTATTTAAAATTGCTGTATAATTATTACATTAATACAATGTTTTTATTTGTTAGCTAAGTTGAATCGTAAGCGTATGAAAATTTAATCCAATGCTGCGAGTGTAGGATTGTTTACAAACAAATATTTCATAAGTAAATGTTTAAAAGAGTTTCTGAAAGAAATTTAACCTTTCATTTCACATAAAATAAAAACTGCTTTTAAAATTCATTAATGTTTTAAAATGTCATCCATGTATTGTTTTTTAAGCATTTATTAAAAATTCAAAGTATGAACACATTGTTTTCGTTTTGAATGCTGAGTCTCCCAAGATTATATTCGTTTTTAATAATAGACAGAAGAAATTTATAGGTTATTAGTAAATTTGAATTCTTTTAAGATTGTTTTTAAACCATTGTTACTTTATTACTTCATTATGATAAATTCAAAATATAGCAATTCTTAAATGTTCTTAAAGACATTGCTAAAAGGTTCTTCTTATAAAATGTTTCTTGTATAAGGAGTAACTTTTGTTACAAATTGAAACTTATTATCTTTCTTATAAATGTGAGTGAAACAGTTTTATTTAAACCTTTAAAGTGGGTCTGGATAATTGTTGGAGAATAGTTATAATGTTACACTTAGTATATTTAATTTATTTTATCTTTTAAAATATTATCCACTTATCTTAATCCATTGTGTGCAAAATTCACATAGTGTATTTAGGAAGAAGTGTATTTTGTTTAGTTTTGTCTCATTGTAACTTGAAATTATTTTAAAATTTAATTTATGACATAGGGGTATTATTTTTGTAGTTTTTAAGTAATGAAATTTTATAATTATGTAATTTTAATGAGTTGTTATTCTTCATTTACAGGTTTCAACTATACTCTGTTTAAACTGAATAAATGGACTCTGCCATCTGTTCAGAAACAGCAAACTATGGCTAAATGCATAGTCTGTGAAGCTGAACACAGGACCCTCTCCGAAGATAAAAAAAGAGACCATATTGCATCTTCTTCCATAAAATTGGAGTGGCTTGATGATCAGTGAATGTCAATTAATTCTGTCGTCAAAGGACAAATGTTCTATTAAAACATAATCAGTCTTCACTGAAACTTCTGAAAATTAGGTTACAGATACAGATATTTGTCATTAACAGATATTTTTCATAATTTTCTGCATGAAGTTATGGAAATTGGTTTACCTTTTAATTAAATGCTGCTGATATATTAGCAAAACGTTTTAATGCCAATAATCACAAGGTCTTTTTATAATTTGACTGGATTAACTTGTACCTGTAAGTAATTATTTTCATATATATTTATTTGCATATTGTATTTTTAAAACAGAATGTGTTAATTACGTTTAGAATGTAATATTTTTGTTTGGTAATATTATGTTTATTTGGAAAATAAGCATTGAGAGGGGATTGTTAGATTTATAAAATCGTAAAGATTGAGAAAATTAATGGATTATATGAAGTTTGTCCAGAAAATATATATATATATATAAAGTGCTTTAGAGTAATTATATTTTTCATAGTTAAATTTGAGGAATTTTTATAAATTTATAACTACTCAGGCAGAAAAACAATAAGCATGCTTTAGTGTTTTTTTAATTAAATTCATATACAAAAACTAAAGAATTTTATAAATAATTTTACAGCTTATTATTTAGTATTTTATTCTAAAACAGTTTCTTTGTTAATTTATAATATATTAGAAGTTAAGTGAAAAACATAATATCGTGCTTTATAGATAATCATGCTTATTTTAAAAATATATTTTTGCACATGGTAGGAATTTTCCAAATGTAAAAACTGAAACAAGCGAAAAACACAAAGTAATCCTATGGCCGAACCAATAACCAATACACCTAATGATATTAAAAAGAAAAAAAGAATTCTTAAAAAAAATTCATAACTTGGTTAGACATGTATTAACAAATCAATTCAATTAACGGAAGACTTAGTCGAGAGACTCAATCAGCTTTACATCAAACTTCTTAAGCTTTTTTATTATCTGTAACTGAATACTGTTGTAATTATTTAAATATGTCTTATTTATTGCTAGGAAATATTTAGACAGACAAACTTGAGTCATGTTTTCGTCATATAACATTGTTCTACCTATTTACATTTTAACTCAAAAATTATTCAGTCAAAAGTAGGAGCATGAATTTTTAAAAGTTTGACATCAATGTAATTTAGTGATTAAATTGGTTGAATAACTGTTAATTTCAAAAGACCTCTGGGTTTTTCAGTTTGTAGCTGTGGATATATTTTTGAAAAAATAATAGTTCAAATAATGAAATCGGCTACGAAATAATCTGTTGCTTAATAATTATTGCAAAATTTAAAACAAAAGGGCTCCCAAACTACGAAGAAGTGGATATTGGAAATGCTCAGCGAAAGCGAGACCACCAGTTCTCACAGAAGAAAGAAAACCAAAGCAAACACAAACTAATTATTTTATTTCATGACAGATTTTAAAAAAATTCAACATATGGTTTTTTTGCATGTGATTTACTAGAAGTATTTTGAAATAAAATGTACTTTATGCTACGACACACCCCTGCATCCAGAGGTTAACATCTCTGGTTTGCAATAAATTAAATGCACTGATAAGTTTTATGTTTATGAGTTTAAAGCTGAATTTATCATCTGTTGAAAAATTTGTAAACATTGTTTGTATATAATAAAAATATTTTTTGACAATTCATGAAGTTTGTAAATTATTTATGTGTTTCTGTATATTTTTAACTATGCAGTCAGAAACAAATTTAAGCAAAGTTCTGTGTTTTTTAATTCATATCTAAACACTAAAGAATTTTTTAAATTTTACAGCCAAATATTTATTATTTTTATTCTAGAACTGTCTCTTGGTTAATTTGCAATATTATTATAAGTAGCAGTACAGATTTCAATTCTATCTTCAGTGTCATTGTTATCACTAATTTAATAAATAGCATCTGGTGGAAAATACTTAGGATAATCACCTTGTTTAAAATTCTGCATTAAATGAATTTGAAAGACATTGAAAGTGTTAAATTAGGTTTTATATAGTAAGTGATTAGATTCTTGACAAAATATTCTTAAAGAGCTGTAAAGTTCAGATATCTGAAAAAAAATACATTGCAGATTTAAATATTGAAAGTCTTTTTACCGAGACACTTCAAAATAAATTTAAATAGTATAATACCTTTATTTTATTGAATTGTATTAAATCTTGCGCTAAAATTGGAAAGTATATTTGAAAAAATTGCAGATTTTGTATATATTTAAAAAGGATAAGATCAAACTTTTTCTAAGGTTAGAGATAATAGAATTGTATTACATCTGTTTAAAAGTTTTGGCAGTTGTTTTATAGAATTTTTATTTAAATTGGATCAATTTTGTAAAAATATTTTGTGATAATTTATATTATTGATTGGTAAAATTGTTTTAATAGTATTGGTGCATAGGAAGATTAATTTATAAAAATAAAATGACCATTTTTTTATAAACTCAAGTTATTGATAAGAATTTTGTTTTATACCAGCTAGATAGTTATAAAAAAGTTATATTCTGAATATAAAGGCAAATTCTTGTATATTGCATTTCTCTTGAATAGCTTTTTAAAGCTTGCAAAGGTAGGTCGACATTTGGATAATGTGCTTTTTAAACGTTGAAAAATTCATGGGTGATACAAACATTGATAGGTGGGGTGGATTTAGCAGGAAAAGCAGTGAAGGGTACAGTCTTAATACCCATTCCTTGTTTTATTTTTCCAGTAAATTAGCAGTGGATTGTGATGTGTGACTGCTTGCTTTGTCTTTTGATGCAGTTCTACCGATTGATGGAATTGTGGATAAAGAGATATTTCATTTTTAAAAATTGGGTTTAAAATATATTCCAGATAATATGTGGAGTTTATTTTGACATTTTTCTCCACTCCTTTATTTTGCCATTACATGAGAAACCAGAAATAATCATAAATACCTTAGAAAAACTTTCTGTATATTCTTTAAACCATTTTTTAAGATTTTTTCCACTTTGATGATAATAAATTGTTCCTTTATTTTTGCAGTCATTTAAATAGACCCAAACTTCACCTATTTTGACTATTTTTCTCCTCATGAGTGCTTTTTCATAAAAAATTCTGCAGAGTATTTTGCATCAGTGATATGACATGGAGAAAGACGAACATTGTTTTTTTTTGGCATTTTTAAGAATCAAACCATTGTTAATAATTTATTTACAGTTGATTTTGCAACAAACCTTTGACTTGGGGGATTTTTTTTAACTTTAAATATCTCATCTTTGCAATATTCGAAATAATGGGTGTTTTTCCCCTTGGATACAGGAATGGCGCTAGAGTTTGCCCAACGGGGAGGCACGGTTTCCCCGACAGGAGGGCACGACCTGCTGTATGTGGGGACGAATGTAATGAAATTTGTCTCAAATTTTCGCCAGATTATTATTTATCAAATACGGTTGAATACCACGTACAAAAAAATTCCCAGATGGAGGGGCACAGCATCCCTGGTCCCCCCTCTGGCGCCACGCCTTCTTGGATACGTATTCGGAACAGACTTGTACAATTTTTTCCTCTTCAGTTAAGAATATTACCTATCACAACTTAAGATATTGTAAAACTGTGGCTTTCTCAGCATCATTCAATAACTGAATAAGAACAACCCTCTTCGGAAAGTGCAAAGACATAGCCTTCCACCCATCGTTTCTTTAAAAGCCTCATTTTCCATGGAATACAAAAATTTTACGTCGGTGATCATAAAGTATAATTTCAAAAATGTAATTGAAAATAATTTTTTCCATGGAGACAAATATTTCCAATAGCAAAACAAGATCGTCTAAAAAGTTTTCGAACAGACTCTGCATTACGAATCACTCTCCTCTATTAAATTTCTTCTCTAAGTGTGCTCAATTTGATTTTTAACCTAAATTCCACTTGTTCTTGTGCTCTCAAATGATTAAATAAGCCAGCTGAATGTTCCTAATATGGGATATCATTCAACAAAACAATGGAAAAAATTTGTAACTGTGAAAAGGACGAAGTCCGACTCCTATCTTGTGTTTTGATTCAGAACGAAAATATCGTTAAGATATTGAAAAAATTTAAAACTTTTAGATAATATCTAGTAAAATAATAAAACTTTTTGTCTCAATAAACTAGTGAAAATCCTGTCGTTTTTACAAATAGGTATGTATGCATGTGCAACACATAAACATGCTGAATTATTCAAAATTGTCAGATTTTTATACCAAACTAGTTTTCATGATTTTTTAAATAGAGTTGTTATCACCGTTAGTTATAATTAGCAAACTGCTAAATAAATTTGCTTTATATATGAATTTACAAATTGCAAGCCATTGTAGTATTTTATAAAATTTTAAAAATAATTTATGCTTTTAGGGCATCATTTTCCATTTTCTACATATGTTATATAAAAATTAAAGTTATTCGAAGATTCTCAATTCCTTGTGGACTTCATATGTAGAAAATTCGATTTTGTATAAAAAATGTCAATACAAAATTGTCTAGCTTAAATTTGTTCATTAAACTATTTACTATTTTTATACTATATATCAATACTTTACTGATTGACTATATTTATGGCATTGCACCATTTTTGTTTGTGGGTTTATAAGTTTCACTTATAGTCTATTTTAAAGAACCCTTCAGAATCATCATTCAAAAAGGGGAACTTTTCTGTTTTAAAAAAAAATAATAAATTTGTAATCAGCTAATATCAAAATTAAAAACTCAAAATCACTTTACCCTCTTGTGGTGTCTTGGCCTAGGTGTGACCAAATAAATGCAAGCTTAGGGTGACCTAAGTACTTTATTTATACAGCAATAATTAAGAGAACACTTCTCGCAGAGAAGTCTGGATTAAATATGATTGTTTACAAAGTTCAGTCAATAAGATCATAGTTCTAAGATGTCAAAGTTCAATGGAAAATTAGTCCGCAAAGAATAAATACAATAATCACAGGAGGATAGCTTCCACCTATCAACGGGATACCTAACCACGAGACTACCAGAAGTGCTCGCAAGTTGATGAGCCGAGAGTTCGGGAAATTACCAATTCCTCGGGGTTGCTTACCTAAGTCCGAATTAATTCAGGACTTTAAATACGAGCTGATCACACAGCTTTCTGTCGGCGCTTCCGGAGTCTGAACCCAAGTTCGAGCCTCCTATCGGTTCTTCACCGCCCTCTCTTCTCCATCTAGCATTCTGTCTTTATCCCCTACCTCAAGGGGTGGAGCTCCGCCTTTCTTCGACTCTACTGGCTAATCGTACTTCGGGTTGACCAACAGCTCACCTTCAAGTTCCCAGTGGTCAACTCCTACCATGGGGAAAGTTCTTGGGTTTCGCCACCACCGGGGCTATTCAGGTATGACACGAAAGGGTACCGCTAGTGCGCTCTCTGACAGATATTGATTCCTCTGCTTACTGGCGACTCTCTGTGTGAAGCCATTACTTTTGCGCGCGACTCGTTAACGACCACTAGGTGCAGCTCCTGCCTGTTTGCGGCGGACATGAAAGAAACTGGACTCTCTTTCCCGTGGGAACGGTGCTCTTGGGGAGGAAACATCACACTCTGTTAGTTGTGCGGGATACAGGTGTCCCCCATTAGTTTTCAAAACGCTGCGCTTTACATTCCATTCGTTGTTTAGAGGTCACTCTTTCAATACCTGTTCTTCAAATACTAAGAAACAATATCATACAATTTCAAAAGGTTAGTGCATGATATATAAGAGAACGCAAAGGGACAGGTGTACCCCACGTGCCTAACCATGCAACAGTAATTGATAGTTGATCATTCTTCTGTTCCTGGTTCAGTAATAATGCTTACTTTCTTAACGACTTATTATGGCACTCAGATTCATTTAATTATTTTATATATTTTAAATAATTTCAGCGAATTTCATTCTTAAAAATATTTGAACTAGTTTAACATTAAATAACTGGTTTTCTAGTTTCTAATTCTCCATAAAAGCTTTTAAAAGTGATCAAAACTAATTTATGTTGAAGCAGTTAATTTAAATAAATGGGAATTATTCAAAGAATTTTTACCATATAAGAAGAGAAAAGTAAAGTCTTGAACAATTGCCTATGCTAATAATGTGTCATTATTATTTACAATGCATTTTTCAGTTTCTATTGACGACATTTGATAACAAAAGGCATTTTCAAAACGTAACAATGCTTTTTATTGTTGAAATTAAATTCAAATGAATTTTATTGTCTCATCAAATCCTTCATTCACAAGTTTTTGCTACTATTGAAGTTTTTATAGAAATTTTCCTTTCTTTGGGCATTAACAGTAAGACAGAATTTTTAAAAGTCTGCATTCAAGAATAGAAGTATATCAACATCAGAGTAAAAATGGTTTCTAAAAGTTTATTTTCATTTCAATTGTTACATCAAAACAAAATTATATAGTTTTTTCTCTCCAAAGAATGTGCTAGCTTCTCAGAAAGAAATAAAATACATAGGATAGTTAAATGAATATGTTGTACTAGATAAAACAATCATGACAAGAAAAGACTGCTAATTTATTTATTAGTTAAAAGTTATAAACAAAAAAGATAACTTATGTCTCAAATATAAATCAGAATATATATAAGAAAAACTGCTTTTATAATTAACCTTTTAATTCAAAATCAATATTACATGAACAGTTAATATTTTCCAGCATCGTACCTTCCTTAAAAATAATGTCACAAGTTTCACACGGAATCACATTAAAATCTGACGGTACGTTCCGTTTAATAACACGTTTTTAAAAACATTGACACCCACATTTTTAATCCCAAATATCCATTAACAAATCTGTGTTATGGGATTTTTAGCTACAAAGGAATAAAAGTAGTAAGTTCAGCGTGCAATTTCTAACTACACACTACACAGCGCGCATGAATCTTGTTGTCAAGTGGACTGAAAAATCTCCGTTTTTCTCCCAGACTCTAGAAAATCTTTTTTTTTCCCTATGTGCAAAATTTTCTTCCTGTCAATTGAAACACAAGTTAGTGGCGTGCCTGTATTTTTCGATTAAAATGGAAGGAAAAAAGACCAGTCTTGGAACAAATGGAATGGAATGGACGTCAGATGAATTGCCGCCTTAACAGGACTTGAAAAAGGCAATCCAAGTTTTGAAATTTCAACAATTAAAGAGGGAAGCTAGAATTACGACTAGCTCTTCATGTTAAATCAAGATTTTCATCCACGTAGCATAATTGTTGAAAGAATAAAAGGATAAACAACCCTAAATTATTACAAATTTATATGAAAGAAAGATATATCACTATATAAAAATAGCTATTAAAATATATATTGCACATTATCAAATTATTACATATTACCAAAGAAATCAGAATTTAAGAACATTTTTTTTACATTTTTGCATCTAAGAACCAATAAACGAACCTGCATAGAAGTATGTTGAGGTAAGGCAATGACGTGAAGGCAAACAATGGGTAGGTTCAATTTTTATTAAAAATCTGTCCACAAAGGATGTTCAACCAACGAAAGCTGACTACCACTGACAAAAATAGCTTTTTCCATATGTTGGTTCAGTGCCTCCAATAATAAAATAATTACATAAGAATAATAAGTAGTTCGACATAATTTAAAAAAGCAATGATAAAAAATTGCATAGCCTGATAGTTTTTCTGCATTTTCATACCTGCCAACATTTTCAATATTTGTCCTTTATAAAATTTAAGTTCTGAATTATTTCTTTATTTATTTCATTCATTTCCCATTTATTATTTAATGTTATGCGTCAATAGAAATTTTTGAATAAATTCTATATAATATAATATTTTTCATACAATTATCTTATGCGGGAATTCTCTCTTTAATTAGAAATTTTTCTTTAAAACTTCCAAAAAAATAATGTTTTTTTTAATTGACAAAAATTTAAGAAACTGGGAATTTTTTCAATATGCAGTAGAATACGAGATATGACAAAAAATCATTTCAGATGACAGGTGTGCTCTGCATAAAATGTCAAATCTATATATTTAAAATAATTTGGTAAAACCTTCAGATAGCTCCCCACCCTAAACCACTAGACCGATTTCGACAATTTTTATTTCATATGAAAGATTATGACGTCTAGCTATGTCATCATGGGTCGCCAGCAACAACCACCTTCCTTTCCTGAGAGATATTGCAAAATAAACGGAAGAAATTAATGGAAATAACGAAGAGACATTGCAAAATATTATTGAGTTCCTGTGCCTCTAAAACTGGACCGATTTCGCTAATTTAATTACGTTACTTCTTTAAAATAACTAATCAATCGGAATGCCCCACTTTATTTTCGTAAGTTTAAAATAATATTTTTCATCAGTAGGCAGTTCTGTTGCATCTTCATATTATAAACAATAATCTTATCTCTTTTTTAATTAAGTTTAATTTAGTCTAATAACAGACGATTTCTTAAGACATCTCTATAAATATTATTTTCTTCATTTTAGTTAAAATTGAATTTGTGGCGTAGTGAGAACTGTATCATGTTAGAGCCCGATCTACTACTTCGAACCCGATTAAGATCTTTGAACTTCTATTGTAATTTCGTGCTGGAGCCTTTTGTAATTTGCATTTTTAGTTGTTCCGTTTTGTTTTAGTTCTGTTCTACGATATCGCAACAGTCTTTTGCCATTGATATATATTGTTGTGTTTTGTGAAATAAATTGCCTTAAACCTGTCTTATAGTTTCTTTTATTGCGTTATCTCTTATTTTAGCAAAGCGTTAGAGTTTAACGTTTTATAATATGTTTATGGTCGGAGGATATAACACTAATTGGAGTCGGGAAACTTCTTCAAACATCCACGGACATATATTTATCATTGCTAGCAAAGGGTTTTGTTTTTTTTTCTAAATTTTTTTTATTAGATTGGAACAAGAAAATATGTTGTTGTTAAAACATTTTTATGGAATGCAGCATTGTTAAATGATAAAATGAAGTTGTTTTGGGCATCAACATTTTAATTTTGAGATGTCTTTTTGTTTCCATCAAAAATTCCTAAATTTCTATCAAAATGGCGTATCAAAAGTATTGTGAAATACCTATCGTATAGACAATGGAAACTGTGTCTTTATGGCGTTATCATTCTGTAAGACTTCCATTTTGAAATTCGAGACAAAGTTGTACAAAACATTACAACGATGTTTTATAGAATGCCGATGGGATTTATTCAAAGATTTTATGAATTTAAAGGAAGCTGTTGTCTACAAAGAATATGAAATCTACGATGATTTTATAGTGTGTTCCACTAATCATCATGCGGTATTTAAAACTAGAAAAAAAAGTAGTGTCTGAGAGTCTGGAAGCAGCGAGGTGGAAAAAGCAATGTTGAGCAAAGTGCATGCTGGTCGAGAACCCACCTGGAAGGCGGAGAGAGCGGTTAGTGTTTATGAATTTATCTATATATGTTTATCAATGCATAAATTTTAATATACTTATATTTGATGTTTCATCCATGCGATCAACAATTGCAGTTAAAAATGTTGATGTATCGTCAACACGAGTCTTCGAAATTCTTGCATTATTCGAAGAATCAGACATTTCTGATGAGAAGTTAGCAGATGCCCCTTGTATAACATTTTCTAGAAATAATGGTGAACATGAACTTCTTGTTACTGAAATTCTTTTATTATTTTCGGGATGTACTAGACATAGGCTTGACAGGGTTTATATGTATCATCAACATCAATTCTTAAATATTCTTGAGACTCCAGGTTTAATGTAGTTGCCATGGTTGGAATTTCTTAAAAACAAAATTAATTAACTTTTGCATCCTTGTTTAAAAACTATTTAAACCACCAATACATTTAAAACACTTTTTAATGTGTTTCTTCATTTCGTTTACATTGGCATGTTTGTACTCAGTATTATAGTACTTACATTGTATACATTTATCCTTCTTAACATTAAAAATGTTCCAAGCAGGTTCTTTTTTTTCTTTCCCATCCTTGTTTCTTTCACTTTTCAGCATAAAATCTACAGTAATATTAGTACTAATGATAATACTTAATCAGAACGCTACAGAAAATGTTACAATTTTATTACAGAAAATAAATGTATTTATTTATTTCTCAAATATATTAATTTTATTAGTAATATTCAATCGTATTCATTAGAAGAAACTTCAAATAACTCACACTATAATGAAAATTATTCAGAATTAAAGCATTGTCATAAAACTCTAAATTATGTGTTTAAACTTATTCGAACAGTCAGAAACTTACCACGATATAACATTTAAATTTTGAAAATAAAATATCAGTTTTTAATGTTTAAACGAACCTTCTTTGACCTCATTCACTGCTTTCAGCCTTTGAATCAGACTATCAACCAATTTCTGCCTAGTCTCCTGGCTCATACTGCGTCATTCATTGATCGTCTCAAAAAACAGATTTATATTTCTTCTCTCTTCAAAAGGGAATTTCTGATTCAAAACTGCCCATACATTTTAGGTGGGATTAAAGTCGGGATTTTGTAGTGGCCACTCCAGTATTATAATATTGTTTTTTTAGAAATGATGTTTCGAAATCTATGATGTGAGTTTTAGATCACTACCTCGTTGAAAGATATACCGTCAAACCACACGCAAATTTCTGATGGATTTCTTCAGAGTTTGGGACATGATATCGATGTACATATGTATAGCCATTTTACCGTTGATAATCACAGTTTGATCAACATCTTAAAAGGGAAACAACCCCATACCATCACATTTCTGCCTCGTTGTTTTACTCTCTGTATGATATTCATCATCGTCATTTTAAAAGCCTCACCTAATCGTCCCGGCACTCTTTTCCGTTTTTTCTATCCTAAAAGATTATATATGTTTTTGTATGACCATAAAATGCTGTCTCAGAATTTTGAAACTTCGAAATATGCCCGATTTCAAAGGCCAAGCGTATTGTCATGTTTTGTTTTGAGATGTATGTTCTTTTACTCTGGATACAGCTTATCAACCTTGAGATTTTGATTATAAGACTAATTCTTAAAACCCACACATTCAATTTCAAGTCTCTCACAATCTCCTTTGACAATATACCGTTCTTTTTCTGTGAAAATCTTGCATTCATAGAGTCTTCTTCTTAAACTTGTTTTCGGTTTTCTATCTTTCTCGCTTTTGTTTTCGAGGGATCCTGTCGTCACATACTACTTGCATAATAGGGCGTATCAGGAAAAAAGATTTTTTGAAATTCAAAATTCTAAATCGATAAAAAGTTGTCACTGTGGTCAAATGTTTACAAAAAAGTTCTAGTTGAATTGAAAAATATTTAGCTCTGCTGGAATGGGTCTAAAGTTTGGAATTTTTTGTCAAAAATGTACATTTACATTTTTTTAAAAAAAATATGAAGACAAAAATTTTCTTCCTATTTAAGTACAAAAATGTAAAGTTTAGTATGTTAACAGTAAACAAATATTATATCTGTCATTTTATATTTGGGTCTCCCGGAATCTACATGAAAACCTTAATTTTTCTGCCAAATACACAAATGTTTCAATTTTCAAACCATCCTTTAAGTTAAAAACATTACTTTTATTTATAGTCTATATAACAGTAAAGCTTTTTGAAATAGCGAAAATATCATTAGGTGAAAATATCGCAAATACCGTAAAACCCCGGTGAATCGAATCTCGGGTTAACTGAAACCCGGGTTATCCGAAATGCTTCGGAAATCCCAAATCCAGAAAACACGTACTATACTGCACGGAAATAATCGCGAAGGCGAGACTTTTTTGCAACGATATTCCCACTTTTTTCCTCTTAAGCCTTCCCAAGAAGGTCACTGATTAATTGTAGAAGGCTAAAATTAATATTAATGGGTATTAACAATATTAATTACGAGATTGTTTACCTATGCCTATCAGGAGCATTGCGCCCGAAGTCGCCGGTGCGAATATTTCTCCCGACGGAGGGTTAACTTTGATAGAGAACATAAGCGTAGCCTACAAAGAGAGTTTTGAATTTGTCTTACACTTAAAACATTTCAGAATTACATACTGTAATTGGATACATGAAAGTAATAGACGTCCATGGTTCAACCCAAAAAAATCATTATCCGTAACGGCTCCCCGTCCTTACCCTATTAGAACAGGAAAAACGCCAATATTGTACGAATAATGTTGTGGAATCTCGAGTCTTGTTATTCTGCAGGATTCGGCGCGAGTAATAATGTGTTTGGCGGAGAAATCTGTGAATGGTTGAAGTTCTTTCGGTAACCCCTAAACCGAGAGAGTAAGCTAGAAGGGGTCACGAAACACGCCACGCCCAGCGAAGACGCATTGTGATGTCAATAGCACGGCTTGAAAGGTTTTCATTCGTTTGATGCTTAGAAACAGTCGCTTCATGAAAAATGAGAATTTGACTCTCATATTAAACTGAGGGGTTCGCTTATAGATTATACAAATTAATTTATTGAAATGAAATAAAAAGTGAAGAATTTTTTACGATTGCAAAGAATATAAAAAATGATATTTTATTCCGTCTGAATTATTTCCATTATTTAAGTATTTTTATCTCGTACCTTTAGGGAGCATAAGAGAACAATTTTAAAAGGCTTTAATTCATTTAAAAGATCGCAGAAAGATTTCTAAATGGATAAAGTTATAAAACTGTTTAAGTGATTAGCGAGAAAACTGCAGATTGGAAATCCAGTTTCTGCAGACTCTGCAGATTCTCCTGCAATTTAAGTTTCCCTATTATCTCAGTATTGTATGTTTCCAATCTCTAATAGGATTTTTTTTCCATATGATTAACAGAATTACTTACTGTCCAATTCATTAATAATATTTTCATTGCTTCTGAAAATATTTCATTCAAAGTATTTCAAAAGTTATTAATATTTATTATAATTAATTATTAATATTTATAAAATTATTAATATTTAAAATCATAATACTTATTTATTATTATTAATATAATAACCTTTGAAAGACTATTTCTGCAATAAAAGAATGAGAATAAATAAAAGTTTTCATTCTGCTATTATAAATTAAATCAATAGAAATTCAATCAAGTGTAAAAGCACAAAGAAATCAATGATTAAAAAAAGGAAGTTTTATAAATATGGTTAATTAGAAACAAAGCCTAAAATTATAATCTAATCTTTCAATTTATTAGATTATCATAGATTTATTATCTTTCAATTAATCTAATAGATCAGCTGTGAGAAAACACTTTATTATAGTCTAGTTCAGTTATATTAACAACCACTTAAAGCAACTCGAGGTTTATTTCGGGACAGACTTGGTAATTTTGAATTGCGTTTGCATAACGAAGAGGACACCTGAGCTGACACCTCCTTCTCAAAACTTCCGCGCCCCACCCGCATAAAGACGTCTGACGCCGACATACTTAACGTGTGCCAGGCCTGAAAATACGGCGGTACTTGGTGAATCGTGATTCGAACCTAGAAATCTCCGGCTGCGAATCCGAGATCTTACCATTAGGCTACTGTGGCCTTATGAAAGAGAATAAAAATAATAATATAATTAAAAATCATACATATTTACGGTCTTAATAAGAATTTTGGATAAATTGGTAATATGTACAGCTTTTATATTGCTTTCTGATGGTTATATTAAATAATTTAACAATCTTTTTTAAAATTGGTTTGGAAAAAAGCATTAAATTGGCGAGGACGATTTTGCTGCGCTTAAAATGTAAGTTTAGTGTACATACGTAAGTTTAGATACATATCAAAATATCTATAAGTTCAGAAAGCCTTAAAAATTTTAGTTTTTAGAAACTTATTCACCACAATCTTTTTGAATACACAATTTAAAAAAAAATGTGAACTATTTTCTATAGATATTTCAAATGAATAAATTTTTTATAAGCGTATGGATATATTTTTATAAAATCAATAAAAGATTAATAAAAAGAAAATAATAAAAAGTAAGGTTTTTAATGCAATCTGAATTAAACTCTTTCTATAAATTTATTGGAAAAATTTTCAGAGTTAAAATATAGGATGAGATAATTTTCATATTCTCATGCGTCTTTTTAACAAATTTGTTCATTTTAAAATGCATTTGATTTTATTGTTATATGCCAGGTACTGAGACTGTTCGCACATTTTTAGACTTTTTTATGGTATTTTATGAACTATTTTATATAATCTTTTTGTGTTTTAAATATTCAGTTTGATAACCCTTAGTCTTAAATATTTTTCTGCACCGTAACTTGTATGACACTAATGCCTTTTGTACATAGGAAGTGTTCTTCCCTAGACTAGATGTAAAATGTCAGCATTTCTCTTCTAAACTCTTGATAATTATTGGCATTGAAATATACCACGTAAGGAAACCACTACACAAAATACTGCTCTTTTTGCGTAGATAATACAAGAAAAAAATATGGTTCTGTAAGAAAATATAAATAATAAATTTATTCAGCTGGCAAGAACTCGCTTCACAAACAAATATCAACTCACAGTACTAAAAAATTCTCTCCCGTTAACTTTATTAATTATTGGTAGATTGGCAAAATACAAAATACATTTTGCTATACAACAGCAATTACAAGGATGCATGAAGTACTTGTAAGCGTCTTTTGTCAGTTTAATGTATAATAGAGAAATAATTGCAGATTAGAAACAGCTTATTCTCTTTTTATTCCTAACCAATTTCTTGCACGTTTTTGGCTAATAATTAATATTTCTATATGCTGACAATAGGTTTTAAGCACCCTCAAACGTTTGTTCTAGTAATAAAAAGTACAAAATATTTCATGTGAACTTTTTTTATTGCAAATGAGAAATTGTAGAAAAAGTTTAAAATAGAGCAAAAATTTTATAATTTATGAAATATTATTGTACTTGCGGCACCTCAAAACATGTTCTGATTGCCATCACATTTTAATTTTGTCTTCCTTGCATCAAAAGGCAACTTTTGCGCACTATTGTAAGTTAAAAAAAGAAAAAAAATATTGTTTCTTCGTTCCACCCTAATAGTCTGGAAGCTATTAAAGGGTGATTGACCATTTCCGTGCGCCTTGGGAATCTGGGGGAATTCACATAAGAGTTCGCATAGCAGCGTTGTCTGACACTTTCTTTCGTTTTCTGGTGAAAGTAAAGGCCTGCGAAGTCCGTGAGAAGGGGGCTTCACAACGGGCTGTACTCTCATTTCGAGAAGGGTAGGCTGAAGTTGTAAACTTGATCTCACACGAAGAGGACAGAGAGAAATTATTAGTTTGTTGCCGATGGCTACTGCTTTCGTTATGGACAAAGAAGGCACTCAAGCAGTTATGAAACCTGTACAACCCCCAATGCTGGATGAACGAATCATACAAGAAAATTATGATTTAACTGTTAAATCTTCTTTTTCATCTATGTAGGAAAGGTGTCTAGGGGATAAAGGTTCTAATTTGGTGCAAAATGAAAAGAGAGAGTTAAAATCAACTAATTTATTATTTAAACACAAATAAAACATTTAACTATTTACAAAGGGGTTAAAACAATAAATTTAAGAGCAAGTTCACCTCCGAGATAGCACCAGGCTAATTCATAATTTACTTTCGCTCAGAAAACGGAGAGCCTAAATTATATCGACCGCTTCGGTGAAAATCCAACATCGAACTGATTTAATTCCCGCCGCGTGACGTGACTTCACTTCGCCATAAAACAGACGATTTTATTAGTGGTGCCATCTCTTACAATTTTAAATGAACAAAAATGCTAAAGTTAGTTTCTACAAGTTCGGCTATCCTGGGTATCACTGACACCAGTGATTTTACATAACATACAATAATAGATATAGGCCATTAACAACTCTTCAAAATTAATACAGTTAAAAAGATAAAAATTTCATTATGACATTTAAACATGAAAGTAAAAATACAATTCTCACAAAGGAAATATTGATAATAAAGAAAGCAGAACACTTCATTATACACTGTGTTCTAAAAGAAAATAGGAAAGTTTCTTGTATAAAAAAACACATATTTCATCCTGGTGAGTAAAATTTCATTAGATCAGCAGATGAATTCGTTAGCTTAGGACCGTCATGATTACCTACTTTTTCTAAGTCATATCTATTTCTAGGCTTTACTTTAACTATTCTATATGGTCCCAAAAACCTAGGCGTTAATTTCAAACCCGTCCCAAATTGTATTCTCTGAATGACCACCAAGTCACCTCTCTGGTAACTAGGGGCATTCCTGCATTTCCTATCGTAGGTTCTTTTATTCTCCGCCTGTATCTTCTGGATATTTTTCTTTGCATCTTGTCGTAGTTCGTCTCTCTGTTCTTGCAGTTCTTCCATCATTTCTTCCATTAGTAGATCTCTCAGATGAAGGTCCTCCTTATTTCTCATGGTGACACCAATTAACAATTCAAACGGAGACCACTTAGTACTACGATTGAATGTACTATTTAGAATTCTTTGAAGTGGGTCTACGAACTTGAACCACTTGGTTGAGTCTGCAATTGACAGTTTGGTCAAAACGGGAATAAGAGTTCGGTGTATTCTCTCGACTTGGACATTTCCTCGGGGTACTCCGGTGGTGATTTGAAAATGCTGGATGTTTTCATTAGTACAATAATCTCCAAATGCTTTAGAGGTGAAAGCAGAGCCTCTGTCTGTTATTATTCTTTTGGGATTACCGAAAGTCTTTGGTTGTACTTTTAACTTATCCAAAGCATCTTCTGCGGAAATAGATCTAACGGGATAAAGCCAAGTAAATTTGGTGAAAGCATCCACAATTGTGAGGATATGCTGGTATTTTTGGTTGGTATAAGGCAAAGGTCCGATGAAATCAACGTGATAAGTACTTAATGGCACATCTTCTTTAGGAATGGGGTTGAGAAATCCATCATTCTTTCCGCTCTTTTTGTTGGTCAAAATACATGGCACACAGTTGACAATTACATTTTGTACTTGTTTACTCAAATTAGGTATGAAGAATTCCTGTTTGACAACTCCTTCCGTTTTGGCAGCGGAGAAATGTCCTTTCTCATGAGCTATCTTTATTATTTAGTTTGCATATCTCTTGGTACAACTATTAATTCGCGACTTTGATCCAATCATTGATCTTAAACTCTGCGTGTATTCATCTTCATGTTGTGCCCTTTTTAACCTTGCAGTTAGAGTATCGCTCGTAATTATGGCGACCGGATACCTACTAAGGGCGTCCACATGTTGCATTCGCTGGCCGGAACGATGGACAATTTCATAATCAAACTCTTCCAACAGTAATGCCCATCTCGCTATACGAGTAACTAAATCCTTTTTGTCTATAGTTCTTTGAAAGGCTGAACAGTCCGTTATGATTTTGAAATGATTCCCCATTAGGTAGGTGCGAAATTTCCTTAAAGCGTTGACAACAGCGAGAACTTCAAGTTCATAGCTGCTATACTTCTCCTCTGCTGGAGTAGTTTTCTTAGACATGTATTGAACCGGATGCAATTTTCCATCTTCCGCTTCTTGGAGTAGGACGGCTCCGTACCCTTGCTGGCTTGCGTCCGTGTACAATTCGGTTGTTTTACCTTGCTGGAAAATGCTTAATACTGGACTTTCAGTTAATAATTTCTTGAGTTTTACAAACGCTTCTATTTGAGGTTGTTCAAAGACAAATGGATTGTCGCTTCTAATTAGATCACTCAGAGGTTTCGCTATTTTAGAGTACGCTGGAATGAATTTTCGAAAATAGCCGGTGAGTCCTAAAAAGCTTTGTACTTGTTTGACTGTTGTTGGTACTGGGAACCCCTTGACAGCTATTGTTTTTGCAACTGAAGGGCGTACTGTTCCGTTTTCAACAACGTGACCCAAAAATTCCACCTTTCTTCTCAGGAATTGACATTTCTTAAACTTGATCTCCAAACCGTATTTTGAGGCGACTTCAAATACTTTCTTCAGTTTTTCTATACCTTCATCTTCATATTTAGCTGGAATGATCAAATCGTCCATATAAATTATTACAATGCCTTTACGCATAAGTTCTCTGAAGATGCTATACACATATCTTTGGAATACACTTGGGCTTGTACTGATGCCAAAAGGTACCTTATTAAATTCGAACTGCCCGTCTGGCACAACGAAGGAGGTAAATTGTTTGCAATCCTCGTTGACTTCGACATGAAAAAAACCATTTTTCAAGTCTAGCGTGGAATAGACTTTGGCATCTTGGAGTTTATCCAATACATCCTCTATCAGTGGCAATGGGAAACGATCTTTGACTAGTTTTCGGTTCAGTTTCCTATAGTGAACGCATAATCTGGCGGTACCGTCTTTCTTCTTAACTAACACGATTGGACTTGCATATTCAGATGAGCTTTGTCTCACAATTCCCTGATCTAACCATTCGTCAATTTGCTTGTTGACTGCCTGGTTCTCTGGAAATGACAAACGGCGTGCTGGTTGGTAAACTGGTACATCATCTTTCAGGATAATTCTCATGGACACATTTGTCGTTTCGGTCTTCTTAGGTATATGGTTGTTGATTAGCTCAGAAAGTTCTTTTCTTATTCGTGGATTGGTAACATGCTTAACTTCAATTTCGTCCTCAATTCTTGCTTCGTAAACCTGTGTATGCATAAACCAAACCTTATCTTCATGTTTACGAAAATAAACACCTTCTCTATCGAAGCCAACAAAAGCCTGCTCCAAAATGTCGCACTGAATTTTAGGTCCATTGTTAACTGTCTCTAAAGGGTAACGCACGCATTTTTCCGTATTTCTTACCCCCTTTCTTGGTTTGACATCTTGATTGATTATCTGGGGAGAGCAGCGGTCAGCACAATGAAGACTGATAAGGACGTACTTACTGCAAATTAGGGATGTCACAGGATCCGAGACCCCACACTCCCTGTGGTGTGGGGAATTTTAATGTTATTTGCATTGTGGTTATCTTTCCGGAAGAATTTCGGTGTAGGATTTTTTTTGCATTGTGTGTGTCGGAATTTGGAATCGCATTCCGGATTAGTTCGGTTTAATGTCAGCCTGCTTTGATGCTGTATTATGTTTCAAGTGCTATTCTTTTAATACAATTTATGTGATAAAAGATTTTTTTTCAATGCCTCAATGTTTTAAAGATCCATCTCGAATGGTTACGTAAAATAGATATTGTGGTTTAAGTAAAATAGATTTCGTTCCAATACCGCATTCAAGTACAAAAAAATTGAAAGCCTGGGGGGTTGCTAAGAAAATCTGCTATTTATATGTAGTTAAACAGTGTTCTTGAATCAACACATTTTACCCGCATTCAACTAGTTTTATGATATTAATGTAAACTTCTTTCATATTAATAATCTCCATCTACTCATTTTTCCTTTA